>JACEIK010010428.1:4863-42623 GCA_018107945.1 Datura stramonium
CTAATAGTTGATAGACAGCAGGTCACCATGACGACAGGTATGCACCTACCTTACTTTCAGTATAGATACGCTTGTAACAGATTCCATCTGCCAAACAATTTCAGATACTTCCTACTGTTCAGAATTTCTAGTTATGTTGCTTATATTCAGTTATGTTCTGTTTGCTTGGCATACTCGGTACCAGTGGTACTGTCGCCCGTTTGGGGCGCTGCATTACTTGCCTGCAGGTACCTATAGACGAGGAGTCCATCCCTCATGATCCTAGCCAGCGCAGAGTCATCAGCTCCTGTCCTCCGGAGCATGATA
This sequence comes from Datura stramonium, assembly GCA_018107945.1. NCBI lineage: Eukaryota > Viridiplantae > Streptophyta > Magnoliopsida > Solanales > Solanaceae > Datura > Datura stramonium. The sequence goes on from JACEIK010010428.1 coordinate 5,170, forward strand.
TTCAGAGGTTTAAATCATTTTTCTTTTGTTGTATAGTACGGGTAGGTCGGGGCCCTGTCCCGACCATCTTATCAATATTATTAGAGGCTTGCAGTTTGTATATATTTTCCTGTGGTTAGTTTTGCCGGTCGTGTGGGGTCGTGCGTATATTTAGGTTTTTATATTGGCCGTGTGAGGCCTTATTCAGTTAGTAGTGGTGACCTTGTCGATCACGTAGCTTTTTAGCATTTGTTATATTGATTCAGAAATAACTAGTCAGCATGGTGGCCTTGTCGGCCCGCATAAGTTCCCTTATATTAAAGATATTCTCGTTAGTTGATGTTATAGTACAGGAGGCTATAGGCCTAGTCGGCCAGAGGCTATATTTACAACCGTTATATAGCCCGTCGTTTTCTTGAATCAGAGTTAGAGCCAGCTAGGCACCAGAAGTGCTTAAGCTCAGTAGTCTAGCAGTTCAGGTCCTACTAGGGCACCAGGTGCCAGTCATACCCTCCAAAGCGGGGTGTGACACTTATTCTCGTGATAGTTGATTTTAATTCAAATTGTGATATCACTTTTTTCCCAACATTTTATTTTTTATTTTCAATGCATGGATGCAATTTTAATTCAAGTCAATAGACAACTTTTGCGTTATTTAATCACTATTCCCGGTGGATTCGACCCCAACTCTAGTTGGGTATTATATTGCAAGATCATTTCCACTTCCTCCTCTTGACATGTGGATTTGAACGTTATCAATTTTGGCGCCGTTGTCGGGGAATAGGATTAGATACATCTTAGTTGATTGTTGATTTGAATTACTTTAGCATCTTGCATTTTGATTTTACAATTGCAGTTGTTTTTTGATGTCTCATAGGATTACTAATATTATCCAACATTCGCAAGAAGGTTCAGTGGATGGTCATATAGACCACGAGGATGATGACCCCATGATGCCAGACATAGAAGGTGCCATTCACCTACCAGCCACGGTAGGGAATGCGGTGTTCCATGTGACCAGCACATTGTTATACCTACTACAAATGAAAGGACTCTTCGGAGGTCAGCCAAGTAAAGATGCAGATCGGCATCTTCAAAATTTCCTTGAGATATGCCAACCTTTCAGCATCACAAATATAAGTCAAGAGTCGAAAATATTGAGGCTCTTGCCATTTTCTTTTACTGGGAAGCAACCATGTGGCTAAAGGAACTCCCTCCGGGATGTATTACTTCATGTTAAGAGTTGACTGAAGCATTCTTGGATAGGTTTTTACCTCCATCGAGGATGTTGCAGGCTAGAGATGATTTACCAACTTCAAGAAAATCTCGGGAGAACCATTACGTGAAGCTTGGCTTTAGTTCAAGAAGAAAGTAGCCCTTTGTCCAAACTACGGGCTACTGGATGGAGTGCTCCTTCAAAGTTTTTATCATTCCTTAGATATCATCAACAAGTCCATGGCCAATAACATAGTTGGAGGATCCCTCATAGACCATCCCTATGGTATAGACAGAGCTCTTTTGGATAAAATGACCAAAACAAATCGAGCTTGGTGTATGAGGGACACTAAAGTACCCACAAATGGTGCTAGTCCAAGTGTTGTGACTGCTGAGATAAGGAGAAGACTTGAAGAAAGGGATAAGACCCTAGAAACGATGATGACCCAGCTAGAATTGATGAAAAAGCATTTTTTGGGAATTAGGTCAAAGAATGTTAATGTTTGGGAACTCAAAGTCCTATGCAAAATGAGAATGAAGGTTCACCACCGAGGTACGAAGAAGAGTACCAATTCATGGAAAATCAAATGGGAGGTTCTAGAACAGGGTGCCACTGAAGGCCCTTGGCACCCACAGGAATAGAATCAAGGTTGGAGAAATCGTGACAATTAGGGTTGGATTGATAGAAATGATAGATTGGGTAATCGTGATCAAAACTGTGATGGGGAATGTTATCACCGAAGCTCAAACCCATATATTCCCCCTCCAAAGATAAAAATACCTAATTACAATTTGGTGTGAGTGATTTCAAAAGTTCCAACACTGAAGAGATGTTGGCTAGGGTGCTAAAAAGGGTGAAATCAATGGATAGTGGGATGAAATAGCTAAAAGGGAAGGTGTCTAACCTCATCCAACGGTGAGTTCACGTTCAGCTTCTATCAAACACTTAGAAGCTCAAATGAATCACTTGTCCATGCAAATGAACCTCCAAATGAACGGGACCCTCCCTATTGATACTATGGCTAACCCCAAGAAGGACAATCATTGCATGGCATCGTCACGAGGAGCGGCAAGGTGTTGGATGATGGGGGCATTAAATGCAAAAATATTGTTGACCCAAAATAAAGAAATTATGTTAATGATGAGGTTCCAAAAGCAAGAAATGTTGTTGATGATACCGAAGATCTTGATGAAGGGAGAGTTTATATTGACCCCGAGAAGGCTGTTGAGGAGGAAATGAGCAAAGAGGCTTTACCCGACATGGGCGAAGAGCCTAGGATTCCACTTTCTTATCCTTAGAGGTTAGAAAAGAAGAAGGAGGACAATCAGTTTCAAAAATTCATTGAGATGTTCATTAAATTGTCCATAAATATACCTTTGGTCGATGCATTGCTCCAACTTTTAGGTTATGCGAAATTCATGAAAGAATTGCTAAAGAAAAAGAAGATGGTTCATGTTGGTGTAGGAGAAGTAAATCACCATTGTAGTACTATGATGGCGAGCAATCTTTCTATCAAAAGAGAGGATCCTAGAGCCTTCACTATCTCCTGCACCATTGGTCTCTGTGTTTGCAAAAAGGCCTTATATGACCTTGGTGCGAGCATTAACTTGATTCCTTTTTGTCATTTTTAAGAAGCTAGGTGTGGGAAATCCAAAGCCTGCTACTATGAGGCTCTTGATGGCGAATAGGTCTATCAAGAAACCCATGCAAGTGCTAGAATATATTTTTGTCCAAGTGGACAAGTTCATCCTTCCAGCCAAATTTGTGGTATTGGATTGTGAAATGGATGTTGAGGTGCCCATCATTTTGGGGCATCCACTGCTAGCCACGGGAAGAGCACTGGTGGACGTTGATTTAGGGGAGTTAAAGATTAGAGCAGGTGGTGATGAATTCACATTTAATATATGTCAAATTACCAAGCCCCCGAATGAGTGCAAGGTGATTGGGGTCTTTAATGATGAAGGAGAGAAAAAGGAAATTGGTGTTGATGAGGCTGATTCAGAGGATGACCCTTCGAAATACTAACAAATGAGGAGGTATCCATCGTGCCACGATGTTAAACAAGACGCTTCTTAGAAGGCAACCCAAGTGTTATTATATTTGATACTTTGATATTTTGTTGATTTTTCTTTTGTAGGTAGATTGAATGAGAAACAAGGAGAAGGAAAATAGGGCAGCCACTGCATGAGAGATGCAAAACGCCGATGCTCAAGCGTGAGCCGCCGCCCTATTGCACAAGAGAAACAAAATTGGATAAAAAAAGAGAGAGGAAGCTAGCATCCAACCAGAGAAATGCCGGTGGCATTCCGCTGCATGCTGGTCTAGTGCGGGTGTGAACCACTACACCTAGAGGGAATCTGAAAATAAAAGGGAGAGCTGCGACTCACCGGTGAAATGCAGATGACGATCAGCGAAATGTCGTTCAGTCGCAGTCATAAAGCAATGAATTAGGCATTCAAGAGGTCACTCGCACTTGAACTAGCGGTCGCAGGTCTAGCATGGGTGGATGTAAGTAAATGTATTTTAAATCTTGACCAACTGGTTGACTAACCCGACCCGTAGCACTTTAAAAAATAACAAAACCAATCAAAATAACCCTTTTACCTTTCCAACACACAATCTCTCTCTCTCTCTCTCCACCTTTTGACCTAACCACAACACTTTCTACTTTCCCAACTTCCCTCCATTAAACCCACCATTAACACCCATTTTTTCACCACCCAATCAGACTCCCTCTCTTCATCCTATAAAACCCCCATTCTTCTTCTATTCTTCTCACTGCTACTCACTCAAAATCTCTTAGAAAAAGAAGCTCTCACTCTTTGGTACACCATTGTTGGTCAAGACACAAGCTCCCTTCAAGTTATTTTTCTTTCTCAACTACTTCATTGGCATGTACATCCTAGCTTTAATATTGTTGTTGTTGAAAATGTGAATTTAAAAAAAAATTAAGCATGCTACATTTGATATTTTCAATACCCATTTCCCCATTTCCAATCTTGTGAGTTCCTTGTGTTGAATGGTTTTTATGATATGGGTATGTTGGGGGTTTGAATACATGAACAATGTGGGGTAGTTACTTATTTTGTGGAAATGTATATGAACTTGTGTGCTTGCCATAATAGTTGGGGGTGAAGTCTGAGTAACCTCGTGTGGTTATAATGCATGATTTGCCCAATGATAGATAGGGTGACGTCTTTCTTCAGGAAAAATCTTCGTTTTATTTTTGTTATGTTGCTTGAGTAAGTAAATCATAATATGAAGTGAGTGAGCGAGTCATGATTTTGAGGGGATTCTGTTTAGAAAAGTTGGGGGTGAAAAGTGTTGATCAGCGTCCAGCAGCAAACCTCGGTCAGGCTCGACGAAATGCCATTTGAAATGCAGGTGTCATGATCCGAACATAAGCCCGAACCGAGACACAAAACCCAGAATCACTGATGTCTCCTAGTAAACTCATGGCAAGAACATGATGACTAAATCACATACATCAACCAAATGATAATAACAGAAACATGGATAAGTGGAAGTCTGAATACATAGAAACCATACAGAGTCAACACTGACAAAGCGGAAATTCTACATATTGTCTGATAAGCCTCTACATCTCTAAAGAGTTGATGGGACAACAACCCTAACTAGCTCACTAATGTTTGAAAACTGAAAATAACATAACTCAACCAACCAAAAGTCCTCGAAGGATGAGGACTAACCAATAAGAGAAACTAAACTAATCTACGGGGAATGACTAACAACTGACTGTCTGCACCTGTATCATGAAACAATACAACATAGTGTATGCGGTCAGTACTTGGAATGTAATGCATATGCAAGGTAAGTAAAACATATTGAGTAACTGCTAGCTGAAATCATGCATAATAAACATATATCATAAGATCATGAGAGTAAGGTTGCATGCTAAAATCTAAATCTGATACATGTTTAATAACAAGCTAACTATCATATCTGAAAAGAATGACCCAAAGATAATGGTAGAAATCATATGATTTGTCATAGTTGGAATCATAAGAACAAGGTTATAAACTGAATATTGGGTCAAACCTGCTGAAATATAACATCATAAGTCATGACATAAATACCTAAAATCATGAGGAACAATAGGAGATTTGTCATAACCGACACCATTATGATAGAGCTTACGTTATGCTCTAACTATCACATTCAAGTGGGCAGAGCCGTCCAAAACCTTGACAAGGCTAAGGACACTACCATGATATCAATATTAAGCTAAAGGCCCCTGGAGGAAGGGAAAAACTCACAAGGGAGGTCCCACTATAATAAAAAAACCTACATTAACATGTAGTTCTGATACCCGAGGTTTACATAAACCCCTAACCTACTTGGTTCTAGATACTACCCTCAAAAACATGCATAGTGCTCCCATCATTTTTCACCGAAGCTGAAATCATAATTTACATGCATAGTCTGAAATCTGAACAATGGCAGTCCTAGCTCCAAACATACCATAAGTTGAAATAGGGAGCATTGGCTCCAAACCATATCGTAAGCTGATATTATAAAACTGAGTTGAATCAAGAAAACATGCTTAACTTATGTGGACTTGCCCCAAATCTTAAAAATCATGCATACTTGAAATAGACTTCATAAGTAAAAATCATTGATTCATACATGGGTAATTCATAAACTTTCATTCATAAAATAGGTGTAAAATATTCCCATAAATCTTAAAATGTACTTTAAGACATGAAGGGAATTGACCCATAAATAAATCATGGAGAATTTCATAAAATTGGGTTAAAACACCATAAGAACATGAACTTGATTTAAAGCTTGAATTCATGGAATTGAGGAGAATATTAGGCATGAGAGTAAAAGAAAACTCCCATTCATAGCCCAACATACCTGGGTAAACTGATTCTTAACTTGTCTTTGAAAGCCCAAAAGATTTGGAGGAGAATTGGAGGTTTCAAGCTTGACCTTCAATAGCAAACCTCTAAACTTGCATGCATGGGAGTTTAATGAATTAGAATAGGTTAAACTCCCTTAATACACTTCATTCAGGAATTAAAATGACATAGTTTAGGACTTAGGAGCTTAGAAATTATGAAAATACCCTTACTGATTTCGCAGGACAAATCACACTGCCAGATGCCATGACTCAACCAACGAGTCATGCCTCGATCCAACGGCTCGTTACTTCCTTCCAAAGTTTCTCAGTTCTCAGGTCTTCGAATGAAAACTCAATAGGATGGGTTGTTACTTGACACAACGACCCATTGTGTCCTCTTATCGTCACAACTGACACCACAAGTAAAGTTTCTAGAATTTCCACCACGGACACCAATAACAGGTCATACCATGTGATAATGGGTCATTAGACTGTCCGTTTCACTGCACCTTCCAACGAGTACTAATCACGACTTATTGTTCCTTACAACGAGTCGTACCACGACTTGTACCATACATGTTGTCAATACAAAACAAAATAATGACCCATTATAGGGACCCACGAGTAATTCCATGGCTTGTTGGCCCTGGACCTGTCGACCAAAAATTTCAGCACAACTGGAACCCACGATCCGTTACTACTCCCCACGACTTATACAATGAGTCGTTCTAAGGCATATTTTTAAACTTTTTCTACTGATCGCAATTCTAATCAGAGTCTAGTGTTAGAATCTTTTAGGGTATAAAAACAGGTCTAGGTGCAATTCTTTAGGCCACTACCCCGAACCCACATTTCACACACGCATCGTGGTTTGAGACTGATAAAATGCTTGTGTGGCACTGAAAGAAAGAAATTTTTCCCAATTTTTTGCCAAGAATCGGCATCTCAGTGGAGACTCGTGGGTCTCCACCTGTATATTGCCGATCTCACGCCGATGTCGCCAACACATGATTTTGATCTTGTAAATTTTTAGTCATCAAATCCTTAGGATTTTGTTCCTGGGCTTAGGATAGTTGTTGCTTTTTCTTTTCAATTATGAAAAATACAAAAAGAAATGTTGTTTTTTTACGACACTAACATGTCTTTAAAGAATTATGACTTCATCCAGGCAGCCAGAAAAAGGCACGGCACCCTCAATATCGAAAAGCAAGAGAAAAGGGAGGGCCAAGGCAAACACAGCCACCACCAACACTAGGGAGCCAATAATTTTTTAGTGTGCCCAACATGAAGTCACACTATGCCATCTGTGTAGGTAGATCAATCACAACTGAGAAAAAAGATTTGATTTGGTGGGGATGATGAATGACTTCCCCAATATCATTGCCTAATTCAACTACCGTCGATGGCACGTATTTGTTGAGCCTCTTCTGGAGTAGTGCACCAACTTGGTGCCTAAGTTTTATGCATCATACCAAGCATGACAAGAGACTATGAAGCATAAAGAGAAGGTTGATGAGTTTTTCTGCCTTCCCTCGGTCTGGATCAAGGGTGTATAGGTAGATATTACTTTAGGCACCATCAATGCATTATTTTGGTCTGATGAGATAGATCTAGGGACTGAGTATGAAAATAGAGTGGCTGATAAAGAAAATTAGTTCAGTTGGATAACTCCAACCATTGCCAGTGGTCAGCCCTTGTAGGCCTCCATGGGTGAGGATATTTTGACGCATGACCTTAAGTTTGAAGCAAAATTATGGCTGAAGTTTGTGTGTGTCCGGATTATGCCATCAAAGAATGACCAAAAAGTGAACTTAGAGGCAGCTATACTCAACGCCTGTATCATGACAGGGGTTTCCATCAACTTCGGGGAGATCGTGGCCAACCAAATAAAAAGAAAGGCCAGGCAGTAGGGAATAATGATGCCATATGCGGTGCTTATTTCTCAGTTATGCCTCAATGTGGGGATGCCACTATTCTCTTACGAGTCTCCTAGCTTTGCCACTAATGTATTCAATATAGAGAGAAAAAAGGATGTCGAGGCACCCAAAGTGAAGAGAAAAAGGTTGCAATATTTTGAGGCCCGGAAGGCTCCACCTCCCATGACATAGAAGACACCCTCGTTGCTCTAGACCTCCATACGCCATACCTTGAGACATCGGTTCATGCATCATGAGAAGAACAATTTCGAGGGTCTTCACCTTCTCCCACAACCTCTCACCCAAGTATAATTCAAAAGCATGTCGAGATGAAAAATTCTCACGAGAGCCAACTCCAAAAGCTTGCTCAAAATCTCCTTGCCCTTATTGCTCGAATAGTAAAAAGGGAGATGAAGAATGTGTACGATAGCTTGACCAAACTATGATCTTGAGTAGATGTAGTGGAGGGCACAATGAAATTTCTTGGAGATGAAGTGCAAAAGTTGAGAAGTCAGGAACCAAGAGAAGATCTGGATACGAGCGTATTTGATGTATCCATGGCTACTCCACCTTCAACCTGTGGCCCCATTGATGATCTATTTGAGGGTCTAGGTAATGATGAGGAGACCTGGGGAGATGAGGGTCATGATACAGATAATGAGGCCAATGTTGATGATGAGGAGTATCCACTTCACGGAGTTCCCACCACCCTTTCTGTTTTTCATGCATATATTGGGGACAATGTATTGTTATAGTTGGGGGTGAGTTGAGCTCTCTTTTTATCTCTTGTGGTTATTGTTAAATTGTTGTGCCCTTGTAGGTATTTTATTGATATTTTATTGCCTTTGTCATGCTGATTTGATTTTCTTTTTGTGTTGCTTTGGTTGTTGATTGTTGCCCTTGTCGGACCTGTGATGAATGAAAAATTATTTTTTAAGTTTTTAGTGTCATTAATGAGGTATATGTTAAATTTCCAAGTGTTTCATGACCCACGTCTCAATTATTGCCTTTTATTTATAGTAGTTAGTGAATAAACTTCAAGGGTTTTATTTATGCCACGGTTCTTTTTCGAGTGATTTTCTTTTTTTTTAGTCGAATCAGGTGGAATTTCCCAATAATGGATTGAGAGGAAACTTTCTTTAGGGAAAATGCCGAGTTTAAAGTTTCTTTTAAGTCAATGATTGCAAGTTCTTCTGAGAGGTATCACTAGAAAAATTTCTTAAATGGAATGGCTGTTGAAAAAATGAATTTTAAGAAGGAAAGGGTTAGTTGAATTTTAAAGATAAATACTCTTTTGTCATAAGTGACAAATTCTTTGTTTGGCTTCTGGATTCACATGATATCTTGTTTTATAACTCTTGATGTCTTGATGAAAATGGTGTGAACCCTTTGGAGGGTGATGCTTTGTGGGAATGTTTTTAGTTTAACTCTCTTACATGAACTATTGTCTAGAACTTTCCCCAAGTGTGACTCAAGGCAAAATTCTCGATGTAGTTACACTTGGAGGATGAAAGAAGATAGTTACTTTACCCATATGGCCTCCTCGAGCATGATTCTTTGCTTGACAATGTTGAGCCTTTAAGCCTTTTTCTTGAAAACCATATTACAAGCCTATTACCCCTTTTTTTAATCCCTCTCTGGCACCCATTCTCCCTAGTGCTAGTTGTGAGAAGCAAAAATGATGTTTGAAGTCCCAAAAGTGTGGGTATAGAAAAGAGAAAGATGAGGCAAAAGCCTAAGTTTGGTGGTTGCAAAAAGAAAAATGGAAAAAATGATGTGAACTTCAATGTAAGGTAGCACCACATTATTAAAAGAATGAATGAAATGTTTAGGTTAAAAGAATGAAATCAAGAGTTGTAACTAAGGAGAGATAAGGAGGGCTTTAATTTCAAAAGTGAAAATTTTGTTCAAGGAGAGATAAGGTGAGGATGATCTCAAAAGAAAATGGAATGTTCAATGAGATTCACAAAAAAGGCATTAGGGAGGTTCTAGTCACTAGAACTTAAAATTCATCCTACCTTTACCCTAGCCTTCATCATGACCTCCAAGTCCCAATTGATTTTAAGTGTAGCGACTTTATATTATTAGTGGCGAGTTACACGAAGGGCAAGTCTATGGATCAAGTTATGTGCATGAGAGTTTCTTTGTGAGAGTGAATGTATTTGCTTAATTCTATAATCCCTTGAGTGTGAATTTCTTGACAATTAAATGGGTATTCTCTCTTGATGTGAGTAGCATCACCTCCTTGGGGAACATGTTTGCACGTGCCAAAAGATATGACTGAGACGAGAATGTAGAGAGCTTGAAGGTAAACTTTGAATGTGAATTTTTAATGACTAAAGATGCTATATAAGCTTGTTGTGATCAACCATGCCCCTTGTTGCGAATGAAGCAATCAAATGTGAATGATGCCACTTGATTGTGGTCATCTCTTGAAGCATTTGCATAAAGTGTTGAGTGTCCTCTCTTCCTTTGAGTTGGTGAGCGATCTTTGGGTTTTCTGGTTCATATTTGTCCCTTGTACATAATCTCATGTAGAATGAAATGCTTGCTCCTATAGTTCAAATGTAAAGAATTGCCTTAGTTGAGGACAAGCAATGGTTCAAGTTTGGGGGTTTGACGAGTTTGTAATTTACCAACTCATTGAAGCACTAAACATAGGCTTTTTATTGTTTTCAAGTCATTTAAGAGATTTTATGCTCTAAATCTTTTTTTATTAGTATTCAAGAATAAGAGAAAGGCAAGAGATTGGACAAAAGCATAGGAAATTAAAAATGAGGACAGGCTCTACCAAATGGGGCCAGTGCTCCATAGGATGGGGCTATTTGGAATGCGAGTGAAGCGAGCATACTAGCGATAAATGGAAGACGCACACCGACGGAATGCGAGTCAGCACCTACAAACTATAGGTGTCAAAACCAGTCAGACCCCAAGTCATTGATCCACCTGCGACAAAGTACCTCCCGCGGATGACACCGCAGAAACGTTAAATGGTGCAAGTGAGGTCATATTCGGGAGGGGCAAAATCATCAACACGAGACTTGGAGGAGAATTTTTAACCTATTTCTATATATTCTCTAGAAAGTACCAACAATTCCATTCCAGATTTGGAGAGTTAGAGAGAGAAATACTGAATAGCTTTCTTCTTCTTCTTCCTTAGGTACAAACCACAATTGCAGACAATTTTGAGCTTGTTATTTACCCTTAATGATGATCTTTTTAAATTTGATTGTCAATATGCTTTTGTATTATTCATCTATGAGTAGTTAGATATTTTTCTAGGTGTGTGTGCATGATTGGGGATAGATTGGATTGGGTATGCTATATTTCTATTGTAATTACTCATTTACTATAAATCACATTATTTTCTCCCAAATTATCAATGAATTACCCATAGTTACAAATGTGGATTATGTCTACTTATTTCATTTTGCTTAAAAAGAGAGAATTGAATATGGAAGAGCCAAAACCCTTAGTCATATACCCATTAGAGATTTAAGGATAGAATAGCTCAAACCTTACCTTACCTATAGTGGATTAATTAGTGAGGCCTTAGGGTTTGAGAAAACTCAAGGAATATATCACTCGAATTGATTGAAAATCATTAGGTGTCACATTATCCACATTTATTTATGTATGAGTAGTAATTTTATTTTTAGTTAATCCCAATTCAATGGAACCCCATCAATAGCACACTAGCCCTTGCTTATAATTGTTCATTCAATTTGGTTGCCTTGTTTTCATGATATTTGATTTTAATATAAATAGTGATCTCGCTTTCCCCCAACATTTTATTTTTATTTTCCAATGTGTGAATGAAATTTTAGTTCAAGTCAATAGACAACACTTTTGCATTATTAAATCTCTATTCCTATCATTTCAACCCGAATCTTAGTTGGATATATATATTGCGACGATCGTTTACACTTTCTCCTCTCATAGTGGATTTGAACGTCATTATCCCGAATGCCTGGTTTGAAGGAGTCTCTACTATCACTTGAATAGTGAAGCTCTTGGAATAAAATTGCTTAGAGTGTTGTTTGAGCCTTGAGGGAAGATGTCACGATCGAGCATAGGTCGAGATTGAGATCCGGGACAAGAAACCTAAAAGGCTCGATGATAATGGCATGAACATACATATAACTCAAACATAGGTAAGTATAAGGATCATCATAAATAACATAGCGGAAGTCTAAACAAAAAATAATATCTTAATACATACATGTGTCTAAAATTGAATACAAACTATATCAAAAAAACCTCTAACACTTGACGAGTTGATAGGAAAAGACCCCAACCCAACTCACTATAGTTTGAAGTGAAAATAAGAAATATAACTTATGAAGGGCCCTCGAAAGATGAGGACTCACCAACTAGGGCTGAGGAAAGCTAACTCTAGGAATTGGTTGTTATACCCCAGACGAAAAGATCAGACTAAGGAGTTGAGATGGAGAAAAATTTCAAATGTGCATCGGGTATAGGATGGGTCATGATGTGACCCGTAAGAGTATACCACGAGAATCTTGATGTGACTCTTGGTAAGGATCGGGAGTGTTAATTAAAGTTTAGGACTTAAGGTCCCCGAACATGACCACGAGTCATGGTCAGACCCGACTCGTTGAGTCAGTCGTGGTAAGTGATGGCTGATAAGGAGAAGAAATAAGGTAGTGTACCCCAGGGAAGGTCCCTACAAGTCGTGGTTAGTCACCATGATTCATGAGGTAGGTCGCGGCAGCATATTAAACAAGGGTAATTTAAGCAGTGTATGTGATGAGTGGTGACCATGACTCGTGATTACCAGTAACGATCCATTATTTCACCCCTAACGAGCCAAATTACATATTAAGCGTGTACTTGACGAAGCGATACCCGCAGTCATAACTTTGGCTTCACAGTGTTATATCCCTCGTAGGGGCGGTAAACGATTGTACATACATGAATTTAGTAGAGGCTTTTCTGCTTAATTTCTATGATTATTAGGCCTAAACTCGTTGTTTAGGGTATGAATGATGACTTTTAAGTGGGATAAGTTAATCTTAGGCCATTCTCATTTATGCATGCAAATATAGAAAGTTAGAGAGGCGATCAAGCTTGTTCTTCTTCAAGTTCTTCTTCAAGTTCTCTTCAATTGTTCTTTGGGCAATCGGAAGTGTAAGAATCAGCTTCAATCGGGTATGTAGGATTATGAGTTGGTGAATCCTTTCACACCCCATGCCCAATCCCTCTCTAAATCATGAATTTTCTATGTCCAAATTCATGGGATTTTAACCCAATGCATTAAATTCCTAATTCTCTACATGGGTATTATTTGAATACGTATCTACTAGTAAATTATGATTTATGGGAAAGTTTTACATTGTTTTTAATTAAAATCATGTTTTAAGTTCTTTAAATTTAAAATGCCCATTTATGAGAAAGTCATAAAAGTTAGGATTTGTGATGAATGTTCTAGTATGATGAGATATTATGATGAAAAGCATGTTATCAAGTTACCCATGTTTATAATAATATCTTCAATGGGAATTGAATATTTTCAAGCATGTTAAAGTATTGGAAACGCCCATATGTTCAAGTATGATTTATAATTTTTCGAATTAAGCTTACATGGTTTTGGGGCAAAGACTCCCAATTATCTTTCAACTTGCGGTATAGTTTGAGTTAAAGCTTCTCGTATGACTTGAGATGTATTTGATTATTGAGCTTCGTCAATAGGTGATTATAAGCTTCATTGAAATATTATGGAGAGCATATGCATATTTACGGGAGTAGTGTCTAGGATGCAGTAGGCTAAGGGTCGATCAACCTATGCCTCAAAATTACGTGTAACCGTAGGTTTATACTTAAATACTACTTTAGGACCTCCTTGTGAGCTATCCCCTGCCCTATTGGGCCATCAGCTTGATATTGATATCCTTGGTATCATTCCTAGCCCATGCAAGGCTTTGGGCGTCTCTTCCACTTGTGTGTATTAGCTAGGACCACGTAAAAGCTCTATATCATGGTATATCGATTAAAAGATAAATCTCCCATTGTTCCTCATGATTTATTATAATTATGCATGTTGTCACTCATGTTATATATATCTATATATGTTCTAAGGCATGTTTGACCCAATGTTGATTTATTTAGGATTATCATATTCAGCTTTGGGTCAATCGATTTAGATTAAAGATATTATGTTATGTTGAGATCATGATTTTAAAAAGAATGCATGCAAACCCTACTCTTAGATTCTTATTGTTTATGTTTTATATTATGCATGTTTTAAATGATTTTACTTATATAAGTTGTTTTACTTACCTTGCATACTCGGTACATTCCACGTATTGACCGCATACTCTATATTGTATTGTTTCATGATACAGGCTAACTCTCCAAGCTCGATCCGCTCTTAGCCATCCCTTTAAAGTTAGCATCTTACACTTGTTGGTGAGTCCTCATCTCCCAAGGACCTGACTTATTCATATTACCTCTATGTATTTTTAGTTTTGACTTTTGGAGTTAGTTGGGGTCTTGTCCCATCAACTCATCATGTTTAGAGGCTTTTCGAGACAAAAGGATGTATTCTACTTCACATTGTGCTTATTACGTGTATGTTTTATTTGAGACTTCCACTAATTTATCATGTTAATTCTTCTATTTTATTGATTGAGATAGATGAATGCTTATGCCATATGAGTCCCTTGTGGTCTCTCCAGGCTCGTCCAGTGTCTCGATCTAGTCTCCGTTTGGGTCGAAAAACTTAGTATCAAAGCATTAGGTTTGATGTGTCCTTAGGTGTATCGAAATCCGTATTGAAGTAAAAGTCTTTTTCATGGTGTGACGCACATGCAACACTTATGATAAAGAGGCTGGGGTTAGAAAATGTTCCCTTCATTCATGATCCATGTCGTGCGATGAAATGTCTCCCTATCCTTCTAATTCATTCTTTTTCTTGATTAGAGAATCATGGCTCCCCGTAGAGTAAATGGTAGAAGGAAGGGAATGGGGGAGCGGCACGAGGATGGCAACGAAAACAGGCACCAGCAAGCCCCACCAGTCAAGAGGACCGAACTGCTGAGCCAGGTTGCCCATCTTGAATTTTGGAGGCAGCTATTGAGATGCTCACGCATGCCTTGACCTCCCAAGTCAATCAACGAAGCGATTGTGCATATCCCGAAAAATGGTAATGTGGCGGCGGCTCGAGTCATGGATTTCTTAAGAATGAACCCGCCAGAGTTCCTTGGGTCAAAGGTAGATGAGGACCCACATTAATGCATTAATGAGATTTTAAAGATCACCCATGTAATGGGGGTGAATGGAGTTGAGTGTCTTCGAGTTGACCTCATACCGGCTAAAAAGTGCACACATTTTAGTTTTCGTCAATGGAAAGATAGTAGTGCCGCCGGGCAGGCCTATCACTTGGGATGAAATCCATGTTGCATACTTAGATTAGTTCTTCCCTCATGAGATGAGGGAGTTGAAGAGAAGCGAGTTAGAATCTTAAGCAAGGGAGAATGATGGTGCAAGTATGCCCTTGAGTTCACTCGTCTAACAAAAGAAGTACGCCTCATAGTTAGTGGTTGATGAGAGGGAAGCGAGAGGTGGCTTAGAGTTTGTTCATGGCATGGAGGACTATTTGGACAAGGATTGCAGGACCTCGATGCTCCATCAAGATATGAATTTCCCTCGGATAATCTTGTACTCCTAGTAAATACGGGAAAGCGCATATGAGGGAGACGGAGGCCAAGAGGGCGGGATTATTAGTCATAGATTCTCTGTTTGAGATCGAGGTGGTGGGCACCATCAGCAACCCCACCAGAGATCTTCAGCATTGAGTGTACCATCTAGGCCTAGGCGATCATAGGGGCCAAGCATCTGGCTCTAGGGGTTGAAATGTGAGCACTGCAGTTCTATGTTAAACATGTCACGAATGTAGTCGAGGCACATAGGCCAATGCTTTGCGGTACAGTGCTTGTTTCATGTATGGGCAGCCCGTACACATGCTTAGAAATTGCTGACAAGACGGGGCCATGATGGGGTCGAGGCCCAGCTTCTAGTTCAACAACACCACCTGCACGTTCAGCACGAAGGGCATCTCACATACAGGTAGCGATCGGCGCTAAAAGCAGTCCTATGCATTAGCATCCCGCCCAGGCTTGAGAGAGGTCTCCTGAGATGTGAATTCTCGGCATGTTACTAGTTTTCCTTCTTGATGTATATGTTTGATTGATTCGAGGCTACCTATCTTTTTGTGACACCTTACGTGGCCAATAGCTTTTAGATTCAGTCCCAAGTCTTGTCAGAAAAAAACTTCTACGGTCTCTCCAATAGGTAATTCATTTGTAGCTAGGCTTGAGTGTATAGAAGTTGTAGTCACGATCTTTGAGAAAGACCTCAGCGGGTGATAGAGTTAGCCATGACTGATTTTGATGTTATTCTCGGCATGGATGTCTATTTGTTGTTATGCCTTAGTTAATTGTAAAACCCAGAAACACAAGTTCATATTTTCGAAGTAAGGCGGTCTTAGAGTGGAAGGGTAGTTCGGTGGTGCTGTAGGTCAAATCATTTCCTACCTTAAGGACAAAAAAGATGATCTCTTAAGGTTGTGTATACCATCTAGTTAGGGTTAGAGATGCAACGTCCAAGACCCCAACTATTCAGTCAGTCCTAGAGAAGTATGTGGTATCAGTCTTCCCGAGATGATTTCTGAAAATCCTTCTCGAGCGGGAGATTGATTTTGGTATTGACCTTTCCCGATATGCAGCCTATGTCTAGGCACTGCCCTACATAATGGCTCCAGCCGAGCTACAGAGATTGAAGGAGCAATTAAAGGACCTGTTAGATAAAGGGTTTCATTAGACCGAGCAAGTCCCATGGGTACGCAGTTCTCTTTGTCCGAGAGAAAGAAAGATGGTTCCCTTCGTATGTGCATTGATTATCGATAATTAACAATTCACCGTCAAGAACATGTATCCTCTACCCAGAATTGATTACTTGTTTGATAGTCTTAAGGGTGTCAAGTGTTTTTCGAAAATAGATCTCATATTCGGGTATTAGCAGCTTAGATTTTGAAGTGACATCCGGGCAACGCCCGAGGACATGATATAGTCATTATGAGTTTTAGTTATTTCTTTTGGGCTAACGAATTCCTCCTGCAGCTTTTATGGACTTGATGAATTAGATTATTTCAAGCTATATTTGTGTATGTTCGTGATTGTGTTTATTGATGACATTTTGCTATACTCTCAGAGCGAGGGGGAGCATGCCGCTCATCTTAAAGTGAATTGCTACGAGACACTTAAGGATCTCAATTATATGCCAAAATTAGCAAGTGCGGGTTTGGAGTTGAACTCAGTGGCGTTTTTAGGCCATGTGGTATCAAGTGAGGGCATACAAGTGGACTCTCATGGAAATAGAAGTGGTGAAGGGTGGCCTAGACAGCCAATTCTTCTGATATTCAGGCTTTTAGGTTTAATTGGATCTTATTGGAGTTTTGAAGGTTTCTCATCTATTGCGGCAACTTTGACCAAGTTTACTCTAAAGAAGGTGAAATTCCAATGGTCGAAGGCTTGTGGGAGGAGCTTTCAGGAGTTGAAGACTCGACTTACCTCAACACCAGTGTTAACCCTACCGGAGGGTACGGATGAGTTCATAGTGTATTGCTTGATTTAATAGCCAAGAGATCGGACTTGAGTGTGTATTGATGCCTTGCGGGAATGTTATAGAATATGCCTCCGAGACAGCTAAAAGTTCATGAGAAGAATTACCTGACTGATCTTGAATTAGCCGCAGCTATATTTACCTTGAAGATATGGAGACATTATTGGTACGGGGTTCACGTGGATGTGTTTATGAACCATAAGAGTCTACAATATATGTTTACCCAAAAGGATCTCAATCTTTAGCGAAGGAGGTGGTTGGAGCTACTCAAGGACTATATTATGAGTGTCCTTTACCATCCAGGTAAGGCCAATGTAGTAACTTAGATGCACTTAGTAAACTCTATGATGTCCCATGTGGATGGGGAAGAAGGAGCTGGTGAGATGTGCATCGACTCACAAGGTTGGGAGTTCGATTGATTGACTCGATCGATGGCGGTGTTATTGTTTAGAAAGGATCAGAATCTTCCTTGGTGACTAATGTAAAATCTAGACAAGATGAGGACCCAATTTTGGGAAAGATAAAGGAATCCATTCAGAATCAGAGGTGGAGTCTTCACCAAAGGGAGATAATTGTACTTCGGTACCGAGGTCACTTATGTGTTCGGATGTTATTGATTTGAGGAGGCGAATGTTGCATGAGGATCATGGATCTAGGTATTCTATCCATCCAGAGCCACCAATATGTACCGTGACACAGGAAGTCTATTGGTGGAATGGCATGAAGAAGGACATCGCGGAGTTTGTAGCTAAGTGTCCAAACCGTCATCCAAGTGAAGGTCGGCATCGCTGGGCCGAGTGGTGTGCTTCAAGATATTAGTATTCCTACTTGGAAGTAGGAATAAATAAATATGGACTTCATCATGAGTTGCCTCTCACTCGCGACAATATGACTCCATTCGGATTGTAGTAGGCAGATTGACCAAGGCTGCTCATTTCTACTGGTCATAACCACGGATTCGGTGAGTATTATGTCCAAACTATATATCAAGAACTATTTCGATTGCATGAGTGCCCTTGTCTGTCATATCAGACAAAGATACTCAATTACCTCTCTATTTTGGAGGTTGTTTCAAAAGGACTTAGTACTCAGAAGTTAAGCTCAACACAACCTTTCACCCGCAAATGGATGGTCAAGCGAGTGGACAATTTAGACTCGAGTATATGTTGAGAGCATGCATGACTAACTTCAAGGTAGTTGGGATGATCATTTTCCCCTTATCAGTTTGCATGCAATAATAGCTACTATTCCGTATTCAGATGGCTCTGTTTTAGGCTCTATGGGGAAAGATGTAGATCGCCTATTGGTTTGGTTGAGAGTTTGGGTAAGCTGAGAGATGATAGGACCCCGATTCGAGTCCACGAGGCTATGGAAAAAGTTCAACTCATATAGGTCAAGTTGAAAATAGCTCCAAAGTCTCCAAAAGTCCTATGCCGATGGAGAAGGAGAGAACTCGAGAGTTTGAAGTGGATGATTGAGTGTTTATGAAGGTCTCCCATGAAGGGAATGATGCGGTTTGTAAAGAAAGGTAAAGCTAAGTCCTCGTTATGTTTGCCCCTACTGAATTGTGAAAATGAGTTGGTAGGTGGCATATGAATTTAGTGCCCTCCAGAATTACTTCTGTGCATCACATTTTCCTTCTTCGCTCTTAAGATGTATTTAGGTGATCAGCTCTAGTTGTCGGTGGACAGTGTTGGTGTGAGAGACAGCCTTTGTTCGAGGTTAGGTGGAAATCTTGGATCATCGAGTTCGAAGAGTTGGAATAAGGAAGTAGCTTTCGTCAAAGTTTTATGGAGGAATCAGCATGTTGAGAGCTAGAACAGGAAGCCGAAGCAGATATGATGGCTAGATACCCACATATATTTTCTACCGTCTCGGTTCCAACAGGTATCGGTTTTTCCCTAAAACTCTAATTAGTTTCATATTTAGTTCATGTGCCAGTTTCGCTTGTATATGGATGTATGTATGATTCGTGAATTTAGTTGACTATATAGTTTGGATTGGATATAGTCATTCATCAGTTTTGATTGAAATGATCGAGTATTTAAATATGATGATTGCATTTCTACGCTTTCGGTATGTTCTCCAACATTCGGGGACAAATGTTCCCAAAGGAGATATTATTTATACCACCAGAAAGCCAAGATCGGGCGAGAGTTGAAATGGAGAAAATTTTGGAAATCTGGCATCAGGTGCAGAACAGGTCGTAATGTGACCACGTGGGAGCAGACCACGAGAATCTGATGTGACTCATGGTGAGCAGAATTGATGAAATTGAAATTTTGGATTTAGGTTCCCATAAACATGGCCACAAGTCGTGAGTCGAGACCCCACGACTTCGTTGAGTTAGTCATGGGAAGGTATGGATGAAGAGGAGAAGAAATAAGAAGTGTACCCTATGCAAGGTCCCCACAAGTCGTGGTCGGTCACCACGATTCGTGGGGTGGGTCATGGCGGCATGGTAAACAGGTAAATTCCCAAGCGATGTATGTAGTGGTAGCCACGACTCGTAGTCACCATTAAATACATTATTAGCGGTGGCGGCCGATAATGACAAGGCAGTGTACTTGACGGATGATGCCACGAGTCATGGCACGAAGCAACAAGTCATTATGTTCCTCGTAGGGCGCGATGATTATTTTACTTGCAAATTTAATAAGGGCTTTCCATAATTCCTGATCCTAAGGCCTAAACTACGTCATTTTAGGTTATGACTGATGACTTTTAGGGGTTAAGTTCCTTTCCAGGCCATTCTCATTCATGCATGCAAAGATAGAAAGCTAGGAAGGGAGATCAGCTTGTTCTTCGTTTCTCTTCAGTGTTTGCTTGGAGATCAGAGGATTGTTAGAATCGGCTTAAATTAGGTATGTAGGATTATGAGTTGGTGAATCCTTTCAGGTGAATCCTTTCACACCCATGCCCAATCCCTCTCTAAATTATGAATTTTCTATGTCAAATTCAATAGAGTTTTAACCCAATGCATGAAATTTCTAATTCTCTACATGGGTATGATTTGAATACGTATCTACTAGTGAACTATGATTCATGGGCAAGTTTTACATTGTTTTCAATTAAAATCATGTTTCAAGTTCGATAAATTTAAAATGCCCATTTATGAGAAAGTCATGAAAGTTTATATTTGAAAAGCATGATGAGATATTATGATGAAAAGCATGTTATCAAGTTACCCATGTTTATAATCATATTTTCTATGTGAATTGAGTATTTTTCAAGCATTTTATAGTATTGGGAAACACCCATATGTTCAAGTATGATTTATAATTTTTCCGAATTAAGCTTATCACATGGTTTTGGAGTAAAGACTCCCATTATCTTTTAGCTTGTGGTATAGCTTGAGTTTAAGCTTCTCATATGCATGACTTCAGATTTGATATGTATTTAATTATTGAGCTTCATCAATAGACGATGGTATGCTTCGTCGAAAGACGATGGAGCGCATATGCATGTTTTTGGGAGTAGTGTCTCGCATCGAGTAGGCTAATGATCGATCACCCTATGCCTCAGAACTACACGCCAATGTAGGTTTTATACTTATATATTACTTTGGGACCTCCCTTGTGAGCTATCCCCTCCATATTGGGCCATGAGCTTGATATCGATATCATGGTATCATCTCTAGCCTTGGGAAGGCTGATGGCTCTTCCCACTTGAGTATAATAGACAGGACCACGTAAGCTCTATCGTGGTATATCGGTTAAAAGACAAATATCCCATTATTCCTCATGATTTATAATTATGCATGTTATCACTCATGTTATATATATCTATATATGTTATAAGGCAGGATTGACCCAATGTTCAGTTTTATTTATTGTTATCATATTTCAGCTTTGGGTCAATCAATTCACTTAAGATGTTATGTTATGTTATGTTGAAATCATGATTTCAGAAAGAATGCATGCAAGCCCTGCTCTCAGATTCTTATTGTTTATGTTTATATTATGCATGTTTTAAATGATTTTACCTATATAAACGATTTTACTTACCTTGCATACTTGATACATTCCACGTACTGAAAGCATACTCTATGTTGTATTATTTCATGATACAGGCCCCAGATCTCAGGCTCAACCCCGGCCTTAGCCAGCCCTTCAAAGTTAGCATCTTACACTTGTTGGTGAGTCCTCATCTCCCGAGGACCAGACTTACTCAAATTTCATCTATGTATTTTTAGTTTTCAGCTTTATCGAGTTAGTTGGGGTCTTGTCCGATTAACTCATCATGTTTAGAGGCTTTTCAGACAAAAGGATGTATTCTACTTCAGATTGTGCCTATTCTGATGTTATATTTATTTCAGACTTCTGCTAGGTCATCATGTTAATTCTTCTATTTTATTGATTGAGTTAGATGAATGTTTATGTCATGGGTCGACTTGGGTCTCTCGAGGCTCCTCATCCCATGTATTGATCCAGGACTTCGTTCAGGTCGTGACATCTGTCTAGCCGTGGGACTAAGCCTGGATATCGAAGCCTGTATCATAAAATGATACAACATAGAGTATGCGGTAGTACGTGAAATGTACCGAGTATGCAAGGTAAGTAAAACCACTAAGTAAAATCATAAATCATGCATATTATAAAACATAATCAAGATAATATTTTTAGAGTAGGGTTTGCACGCTACTTTCTGAAATCATGATCTGAATATCATAAGTAAATCGAATGACCAAAAGCTTAAAACTGATAATCATAACTAATACTTAACATTGGGTCAAACCTACTAAAAACATAATATCATGACTGATGTACATGCATAACTGAAATCATGAGGAACAATGGGAGACTCATCATATAACCGAAATTACCATGATAGAGCTTACATGGTCTCGACTATCATACTCAAGTGGGCAGAGTCATCCAAAGTTTTACCAGGGCTAAGGACGCTACCATGATATCGATATCAAACTAAAGGACCCTTGTAGACAGAGGAAGCTCACAAGGGAGGTCTCGAATAATCTGAACATACCTACGTTGGTGCGTAGTTATGAGGCATAGAGTTGACTGACCCTTAGCCTACTCGGTGCTAGACGCTACTCCCAAAATCATGCTTATGCTCTCCATCATTTTTCAACAAAGCTGAACCATCATCTAGAAATGAAGCTGACTCATAACATATATAAATAAATCTAATATCATAATATGAGGAGCCTTGGCTCAAACCATACTACAAGCTAAAATAATAGGAGTCTAGTCTCCAAAACCATGTGGTACGCTAATTCATGAAATCATAAAACATACTTGATCATATGGGCTTGCCCAATACTTAAAAATTCTTGAAATCAACTTGATTCACTTTGAAAACTTGAACATAAACATGGGTATTTTGAAATCGTACTTTCTTCATGACATATCATCATGACTGTACACATACTTCATAGATCTCAACTTTCATGGAGTTTCATGGATTGGCATCATAGTTTAGAAATCTTGAAAACATAATTTATAATTTAAAATATTGTAAAATCTTCCCATTTATCATAATTCATCATCTAAAGCATGCTTAGATCATACCCATGATTGATACTTAGTAAAATTATTACACTAGGTAGAAACCCCATCGAATCATCAATTTGAACATCATGAATTGAGAGGGAATTGGGTATGGATGTGGACTAATGCACCCATTCATAGCCTTACATATTTGAAAGGATCTGATTTCACCATTTCCTTGATTACTCAAAGAGAATTGAGGAAGAACTTTGAAGAACTAGGCTTGATCATCTTTCAAACCTCTAAGATTGCATGCATGAATTACGATAGGATTAGAATGGTTTAACCCTTATTAAAACACTCTATTCTGGGCTAAAAATGACTGAGTTTAGGCCTTAGAAACTTAGGAATTACATAAAAGTCCTTAATAAATTCGCAGCGCAAAACATATTGCAAGTCCCAACGAGGGACTGGACGGATTGTTGCCAGTGACCACAACTCATGGTGACCATTCGTCACCTTCACTGCCAAAAATCTACTGAGGGTCACCACGAGGGACACCGTGACTTTTGGTGTACCCGACGAATCTTTGTGACGACCCGTTACCAACACTGCGTACTTCCCTTCTTCCTTCAACCATCTTTGACCACGGGTGACCTAACGAATCGTGGGGTTGACCACGACTCGTGGTCACCCCAAACATAAAATTGTCAACCAAGTCCCAACCTCTCCCCATGAGTCACTTAACGACTCGTGGGGTTCCTAACGAGTCACTAGATGACTCGTCCTGTGACCTGGTGCATAAAATCCTATTTTCTACGTTTCAACTCCCTGGTCTGATCTTAGGATTTTTGGGGTATTACAATATCTCCCCCCTTGGAAATATTCTTCCTCGAATGTTGAAAATCATACTAAAAAGCAGAAAAATGCAATCATCATACTCAAATACTGAACATACATGCTGAAAATTGGCAGAGTGATTGACTCCAATTTGAACTACATGACTGAACTGAATTTCTAAATCACATATACATCCATTTAGATGAAAGAAACTGAGGTACATGAGCTGGACATGAAACTGAATAGAGTACAAAGGAGGAAACTGATACCTCAAGCTGAAACTAAGTCGGAAGGGAACAAATACGGGTATTTAGCCATCATATTGTCTTCGGCTTCCTATGTAGCTCCCTCAACATGCTAATTCCTCCATAAAACTTTGACTAAAGCTACTTCTTTGTTTCTTAGCTTACAAACCTAACGATCCAGTATCTCCACCGGAACCCTTTCATAACTAAGGCTGTCTTTCACCCCAACACTGTCCACCTGTACAACCAGAGCTGGATCACCCAAACACTTCTTTAAGAGCGATACATGGAAAAATGGATTAACTAAAGCTAATTATGAGGGCAACTCCGACTCATATGCTACCTTACCAACCCGTTTCACAATCTGATATGGACCAACATAACGGGGACTGAGTTTCTCTTTCTTTTCGAACCTCATCACTCCCTTTATGGGAGATACCTTCAGAAACACCGAATCATTGACTTCAAACTCAAGATCCCTTCTCCTCACATCCACATAGGAATTTTGGCAACTCTGAGTTGTTTTTAACCTATCCCTTATAAGCTGAACCTTCTCCATAGCCTCCTGGACTGAATCCGGACCTATCACTATAGCTTCACCGACCTCAAACCAACCAATAGGCGATCCACATCTTCCCCTATAGAGAGCCTCAAACAGAGCCATCTGAATGTTGGAATAGTAGTTTTTGTTATACGTAAACTTAATGGGAGGCAAATGATCATCCCAACTACCCTTAAAGTAAATCACACAAGCTCTCGACATGTCCTCTAGAATCTGAATAGTTTACTTTGCCTAACCATCTATTTACGGGTGAAATGTTATTCTAAGCTTGACCTAAGTACCAAGTCCCTTTTGAAACGATCTCCAAAACTGGGAGGTAAACTAAGTACCTCTATCTGATATGATGGACAATGGCACTCCATGCAACCAAACTAACTCCCAAATGTTCAACTTAGCATAATCTTCCACTGATTCATTAGTTTTGACCAGTAGGAACTGAGTTGCTTTAGTCAACCTGTCCACAACCACCAAAATGGAGTAATACTATTGATGAGTGCGAGGAAACCCTATGATGAAGTCCATATTGATTTCCTCCCACTTCCAAGTAGGAATACTGATGTCTTGAAGTACACCTACTGGTCTCTAGTGCTCAACCTTCACTTGCTGACAATTCGGACACTTAGTCACAAATTCCGCTATGTCCTTCTTCCTGTCATTCCACGTGGCACCTGGATGTATGGAATATCTGGAACCATCAGCTTCGTGCAACATCCAGTCTCTCAATTCATCAACATTCGGTACACACAAACGACCCTGATATCGAAGCACACTACCTCCCTCTTTGGAGAAGACCTCTACCATCTAATTCTGGACAGTTTCCTTTAATTTTACCAAAATAGGATCCTCATCTTTTCTAGCTTTTACATCAGTCACCAAGGATGATTTTGATCCTTCCTGAACAATAACACCACCATCGGTCGAGTCAACTAAGAAAACTTCCAATCGTGCAAGCCGATGCACCTCCTTTACCAGCTCCTTCATCCCGTTATCTACATGGGACACATTCTCCATAATAAGCCTACTAATCGCGTCTACTACCACATTAGCCTTGCCTTGATAGTAAAGGATACTCATATCATAATCCTTGAGTAACTCTAACCACCTCCGTTGACATAGATTTAGATCATTTTGGGTAAACACGTATTGTAGGTTTTTGTGGTCCATAAACACATCTACATGGACCCCATACAAATAGTGTCTCCAAATCTTAAAGACAAATACTACTGTCGCTAATTCAAGATCATGGGTCCGATAATTCTTTTCATGAACCTTCAGCTACCTGGAAGCACATGATATAACCTTACCATGCTGCATCAATACACAACCAAGGACGATCCTCGACGCATCACAATATACTACAAACCCATCGATACCCACGGGTAGGGTTAACACCGGTGCTGAGGTGAGTAGAGTCTTCAACTCTTGGAAGCTCCTCTCACAAGACTATGACCATTGAAACTTTACTTTCTTCTAGGTCAATTTGGTCAACGGGACTGCAATGAATGAAAACCCCTCAACAAATCTCCGATAATAACCAGCTAAACCCAAGAAACTCCTGATATCCAAAGGATTCACTGGTCTAGGCCAATTCTTCAACGCTTCTATCTTTTGAGAGTCTACTTGTACACCTTTACTCGACACTAGATGACCCAAAAAAAGCCACTGAGTTCAACCAAAACTCACATTTACTGAATTTAGCATACAACTGGTGATCCTTGAGAGTCTGTAGCACCATCCTCAGATGAGCGACATGCTCCTCCTCACTCTGAGAGTATATAAGAATGTCTTCTATGAACACAATCACGAAAAATATCCATGTATGGATTGAACACCCTATTCATCAAATCGATAAAAGTTGCATGGGTATTCGTTAGTCCAAAAGATATAACTACAAACTCATAGTGACCACACCGATTCCTGAAGGCTGTCTTTAAGATGTCACTCTCCCGAACCCTGAGCTGATGGTATTCGGATATGAGATCTATCTTCAAAAATCACTTGGCACCCTGAAGTTGGTCAAACAAATCATCAATCCTTGGGAGAGAATACCTATTCTTGATGGTGAACTTGTTCAATTGTCGAATATCAATGCACATATGAAGAGAACCATCTTTCTTGCGGACAAAGCTAACCGGTGCACCCCATAGATATTTTCTAGGTCTGATGAAACCCTTGTCTAAAAGGTCTTTCAACTACTCCTTCAACACTTCTAGCTCAGCTGGAGCCATTCTATAAAGAGGAATAGATATAGGTTGCGTATCAGGAAGGAGGTCAATACCAAAATCAATCTCCTGCTCGTGAGGGATTCCCGGCAAATTATCTGGAAACACCTCTGGATACTCACACACTAAGGAATTGATTGGATAGTTGGGGTTTCGGATGTAGCATCCTTAAACCTAACTAGATGGTACACGCAACCCTTAGAAATCCTCTTTCTGGTCGTAAGGTAGGAAATGAAATGACCTAGAAGCATAGTTGAACTACCCTTCCACTCTAGGATTGGCTCACCTGGAAATCTAAACTCTACTGCACGAGTTCTACAATTGACTGAGACATAGAATGTAAATAACCAATCCATGCCGAGAATAACATCAAAATTGGTCATGGCTAACTCTATTAAATCTACTGAGGTGACTTTCTAAAGGACTGTGACAAGGCAATTTCTATATACCCGTCGAGCTATAACTGATTCACCAACTAGAGTAGATACTTAGAAGGGTTATGATAAGATTTCAGGACTGACTCTAAAACTACTAGCAACATAGGGCATCAAAAAAGATAAAGTAGCCCCGAGATCTAATAATGAATATACATCAAGGTGGGATACTCGTAACATAGAATGACTACATTTGGGGAGACCTCCTGTTCTTGAGGGGATGCTAGGTTATAAAATCTATTTTGGTGTTGTCCGCCACCAGTACTAGTAGATGCCCCCTACTGAGATGGGCGTGCTGGTGGAGCTGCTGAACTAGAAGTTGGGCCTCGGCCCCTATCATGACCTTGCCTGGCTGCTGGACAATCTCTAAGCATATGTCTGGGCTTCCTACATCTGATGTAAGAACCTGTACCCTCCAAACACTGCCCCTGGTGTCTCTGGCCACATATGTTACACTCTGAAGGGCTGATCTCTATGGATCTGCTACTCTGACCTCTCGAGCCTGATGCTCGCACCCTCTAATCGCGCCTGGACTTGGATGGCACACTCATAGTTGAAGGCTCTGCGGCTGAAGATCTCTGCTAACGGTGCCAACTAGGTCTCCGTTGGGAGACACCGAAGCTATCAATTCGGTCCCTCTTGGCCTCTCTCTCCCGCTCACTCATCTGTACTGCCTCCATCTATTGTACGTACAGGACTATCCGAGCCAAGTCAATGTCTTGAAGAAGCATCACGGTCCGACAATCCCTGACCAAGTAGTCTATTATCCCATATACAAAACTACTCACACGGGCTCTCTGATCCGCCCCCATCTCAGGTGCATACTTGAACATACGAGTGAACAATAAGGCATACTCCTGAACGGTCATCTTCCCTTGCTTTAGATTCACAAACTTGGCTTCTTTGATCTCCCTAATCTCCTGAGGAAAGAACCGATCCAGAAAAGCTGCATGAAACTCATCCCAACTGATATGGCCTACTCCAACTTCCCTACTATCCTTCCATTGCTTTAACCAAATGTTCGCAACCCCTTCAACTGGTATGAAGCTAAATCAGCGCACTCCCCCAGTCACCCCTATAATCTAGGTGATCTTCAGAGCCTTTTCAATGAACTCATGTGGATCCTCGTCCACCTTCAATCCAAGTAACTCGGGAGGGTTCATCCTCAGAAAATCTCTAACTCCTGTCGCCGCCACGTTCCCGTTCTGAGGGACATGCGCTATTGCCTGCTGATTAACCTAGGCGGTCAAGGATGGGGCTAACATTTGAATGGCTTCCTTGAACTCTACATAGGCAACTGGCTTAGGTACGTGCTCCGCATGGGATGGTGGAGCCTGCTGGTGCCCATCTCCATTGCCATGCTCATGACCATTTCCATTTCTGTTTCTCCTTCCATTAACTCTGCGTGGAGGCATGATTCTGAAAATGCATATAGCACGAGTTGGAAGGATAGAGAGACATTTCATCGCACGACAAAGATCATGAAAGAAGGGAACATAACCTAAACATCTCATAGCCTCTTCGTCATAAGTGTGGCACTCTTAACACCCATGAAAAAGACTCTACTTAACGCGACTTTCGGACACCCTAAGACACTTCAAAACCTAATGCTCTGATACAAAGTTTGTCATAACTCGAGCATAGGCCCGGATCGAGACATGGGACAAGAAGCCATGAGAGGCTCAAAGTCGATCTATGCCATGAACATACCTCTAACTTAAACATAGATAAGCGGAAGATAATCATAAATAACACAACAGAAGTCTAAACAAAACATACATCTTAATACATACATGAGTTTAAAGCTAAATACAAACTATGTCGGAAAAGCCTCTAACACTAACGAGTTGATGGGACAAGACCACAACTAACTCACTATAGTCTTAAAACTGAAAATATGAAACATAATTGATGAGAAGGGCCCTCTAAAGATGATGACTCACCAACTGTGGCTAAGAAAAGCTAACTTCGGGAATCTGACTAGTGGCAGGACTTAGTCTGGATATCAAAGCCTGTATCATAAAATGATACAGCATAGAGTATGCGGTCAGTACGTGAAATATACCATGTATGCATGGTAAGTAAAACCACTAAGTAAGTAAAATCATAAATCATGCATATTATAAAACATAATAAAGATAAGATTCTGAGAGTAGGGTTTGCATGCTACTTTTTGAAATCATGATCTGAATATAACTAAACATCATAACTGAAATAGAATGACCCAAAGATGAAAACTGATACTAATAAGTAAAACTGAACATTGTGTCAAACTTGTTGAAAACATAATATCATGACTAATGTACATCCATAACTGAAATCATGAGGAATAATGGGAGACTCGTCATGTAACCAACATTACCATGATAGAGCTTACATGGTCCCGACTATCACACTCAAGTGGGCAGAGCCGTCCAAAGCTTTGCCAGGGCTAAGGACGCTATCATGATATCAATGTCAAGCTAAAGGCCCCTTGGGGGTAGGGGAAGCTCACAATGCAGGTCCCAATAATATGAACATACCTACATTGGAGCGTAGTTTTGAGGCATAGGGTTTACTGACCCATAGCCTACTCGGTGCTAGACACTACTCCCAAAAATATGCATATTCTCTCTATCATTTTTTAATGAAGCTGAACCATCGTCTAGAGAAGAAGTTTACTCATAACATATATACATAAATCTGAAATCATAACATGAGGAGCGTTGGCTCAAACCATACCACAAGCTGAATATAATGGGAGTCTAGATTCCAAAACCATGTAGTAAGCTAATTCATGAAATCATAAAACATAGTTGATCATATGGGGTTTCCTAATACATAAACATGCATGAAATCAACTTGATTCACTTTGAAAATA
Source organism: Datura stramonium (assembly GCA_018107945.1). Lineage (NCBI taxonomy): Eukaryota > Viridiplantae > Streptophyta > Magnoliopsida > Solanales > Solanaceae > Datura > Datura stramonium. The sequence continues at coordinate 35,403 of JACEIK010010428.1, forward strand.
TGAACATAAACATGGGTATTTCGAAATGATACTTTCTTCATAACATCTCATCATTCCTGTACACATACTTCATATATCTCAACTTTTGTGGNAAGAAAACATGCAGAGGTGGTTGCAGAAGCACTGGTAGCTAGGTACACATACTTCATATATCTCAACTTTTGTGGACTTTCATGGATGGACATCATAGTTTAGAAAACTTGAAAACATAATTTATAATTTAAAACATTGTAAAATCTGCCCATTTATCATAATTCATCATTTCAAACATGCTTAGATCATACCCATGGTTGATACTTAAAAAAATTCATACATTGGGTAGAAAGCCCATAGAATCATCAATTAGAACATCATGAATGGAGAGGGAATTGGGTATGGGTGTGGACTATTATACCCATTCATAGCCTTACATACCTGAAGGGGTCTAATTTTACCACTTTCTTGATTTCCCAAAGAGAATTGAGGAAGAACTTTTAAGAACTAGGCTTGATCACCTCTCAAACCTCTGAGCTTGCATGCATGAAGCAAAATAGGCTTATAATGACTTAACCCTTCTTAAAACACTCTATTCTGAGCTTAAAAAGACATATTTTAGGCCGTAGAAACTTAAGAATTATTGAAAACCCCTTAATAAATTCGCAGTAAGAAACATACTGCCAGTCCCAATGAGGGACTGGACGAATCGTTGCCAGTGACCACGACTCGTGGTCACAAGTCGTCACCTTCACTGCCAAAAATCTGCTGAGGGTCAGCACGACTCATGGTGTACCCGACAAATCATGGTGATGACCCTTTACCAACACTTCCTGCTTCCCTTCTTCCTTCAACCATCTTTTACCACAGGTGACCTAACGGATCTTGGGACTGATCACGACGTGTGGTCACACCCGTTGTCACTCCATACTTAAATTTTTTAACCAAGTCCCAGCCTCTCCCTAAGAGTCAATTAACGACTCGTAGGGTTCCTGAAGGGTCACTAGATAACTCGGCCTATTACTTGGTGCAGAAAATCTTATTTTCTCTATTTCAACTCCTAGTTTTGATCTTAGGGTTTTTGGGGTATTACAGAAGGAGAGAAGAACTATACAGTGATTGAGTAGGAATGAGGGATTAGACTAGGAAAACTCCACTAATAGGCCTTTTATAAAACCCAAAACAACATCGCTTAGGAGTTAAAAGCTTAGGTATTGACTAAAATCCCCCTAGAAATTTTCTTTAAAATCTACTCGTCAGTGGCAACGACCCACACAATGAGTCATTGTCTTACTTAATGACTCAGTTGATCCATTTGTTAAATCTGAAGCAAATTTGTTACTTTCTAATTCTTCCTCTTATCAATGAACAGGACGTTCAGTTGTTGAGCACCACGAGTCTTCCTATGACTCGTGGTCACTATACCCCCTTTTATTTCATGATTCTGAACTTCTCATCACGGGTGCTCATAACGGCCCATCATTATACCACGATTCTTTCTATGACTCATAGTTAGGGGACCATCCTTGCATTTTCTCTAAATCTTTTCCAATAGATCATCATCAAGGGTTGTCACTCGTAATAACGAGTCGTTATATCCTTCCGTTGCCACTGAACTAAATTTTGAACCTTTGTGAACACCACATAATGACCCAACACAACGATCCATTATATAATGTAACAAGTCATTACTTGACTCATTGATTTTGGGAAGTCTGGACTACTGGCCTTTGATGAGGCACATAATGAGTCATTGTTCCCAACAACTTATTTTCTGAATTGTCCTGTGACAATTTTTTTCTACTTTTCTCCTAGTTTCTTGCTTCAAGTCAAGGGTCTTACCTTAGGAACTTTTGGGGTGCGAAATAAAACTTGACCAAGATGGTCTAAGAATTCATCAAAAGTATCATTAACCACTGAGAAATCATCCATGAAGACTTCATGAAAGTCCTCCACCATTTCTAAGAATATGGCCACCATGCAACTTTGAAGAGTGGTCGAGGCATTGCATAACCCAAACCGCATCCTACTAAATGCAAAGTTCCCCTAAGGACATGTGAAGGTAGTTTTATCTTGTTCCTCCAAAGTTACGTTGATTTTATTGTAGCAGAAATAGTCATCAAAATAATAATAGTAAGTTTGACCTGCCAGTTAGTCCAACATTTGATTAATAAAAGGTATGCGAAAATGATCCTTGCAAGTGGCCGTATTGAATTTTCTGTAATCCATGCATACTCTCCACCTGGTGACAGTCCATGTGGGAACAAGTCATTTCATCCAATTGCAACTACCAACTTTCCTCTTTTTTTGGTACACATTAGATCGGACTCACTCATTGGTTGTCAGATATGGGGGAGAATTCTTCGGTATCTAACCACTTGACGATATCCTTCTTGACTACCTCTTGCATAGCAAAATTTAGTCTTCTCTGGTGCTTGATACTAGGAGAATTGTCTTCTTCTAGTATGATTTTGTGCTCAGAAATGCCCGAAGGGATGCCTCGAATATCTTCTATGGTACATCCAATAGACTTCTTATGTTGTTGGAGATGGTTTAGCACTTTTTGCACCTATTCTTCAGTGAGAAATGAAGAAATGATGATTGGCAAGGCTTTCTCCGGTCACAGGAGTTTGTAGAACAAATGAGCTAGTAATGGCTTCAATTCTAACTTTAGGGACTCTTCAATGAAAGGTTTGACCGGAGGAGTGGATCGATTTTCAAGGTTAAGTGACAACATTCTTGGCTTATAGTAGTAGTACCCAAGCTCTTCAAGTAAGTTCACTGCTTTCCCATGTTCTTTTACAACATCAATTAGATCATCAAGACCTAGGATAGTAGCAGCAACCCCTTCTAGATCACCTTCCTCCATATCATCTAAATTATCAAGCACCGATATGCATGCAAATTTCCTAGGCAATCTAATTCCCTTATCCATTTTGAATATGGATTTATCCTCATTCACTCGAAATTTGATCTCGCATTCAGAATCCATCAAAGCCCTACCGATAGACAAGAATGGTTGCCATAATATGATAAGCACTCCTACATCAATTGCAGAGTCAAGTATCACAAAGTCTGTTGAAAGCATGAATCTTTCCACTTGCACAAAAACATCATCAATAATCCCCACCAATCATTTGATTGACCGATCAGCCATCTGTAGTCTCATTCTTGTGGGTCTGGGAAAATATAATTCAATGCACTTGAAGATAGATAGAGGCATTAGATTTATGCTTGCCTTATTGTCACACAAAGCTTTGGTGAACTTTTTTGCAACCAACAATACATGAGATAGTGAAAGCTCCTAGATTATCTTTCTTTTCAACTGTTGTTCCAGAAATAATGGCACTAAACCTATGTGTGATGGTGACCACCTAATCATTGCATGATCATTTCTTTGTCCAAAGCTCTTTGAAATATTTTTCAAGCCCTATTATTTCTTTAAAAGCTTCAATAAATGATATATGCTCAAAGACACTTGTTTCAGCATGTCATGGTACTTAGCCATCCTTTCATCTTCACGTTTCTTCTTCATCCGAGGAAAAGGAGGAAGAGGAATAGGGAGCTTTGGTAGAGGGATTGAAGCCTCCACTTTAGTTTCTTCCTTTACTCCTTCAATTGAGTTTTCATTTGTCACATTCCTAGGTGCTAACCAAATATTTAGGCTTTTCTCTTCCTCGACATTGATCTCTTGTTACATGGATATGTCCAATTTCGGTTGCAATATTTTTCATCTTCTTGTTGTGACAGCCAAATAATAAGTGGAAGGGTCCTCTTTTCTACTCTCAAAGACATCATCAAAATAAATGACTAATGTCTCATCTTGGTCAAGAATATGGCTCATATGACAATCAAGCCTCTAAAGTAATTTTGAATGGGCATCACCAAATCAGTCATATATTTGAGAGTGGCTTCCTCCTCCTCTTGGTTCTATAATGCTCGATTAAGCATATTCTCTAACCTAGAGCTCTTGGAATCAAAGGTTGTCTCTAGGGTTCAATCTTGTATTGAATTACATTGCTCATCCCAACTGCTTTAATCATCTCGACATTATGGTTGGAAAGCCCAATAGCCATGATGACTAGAGGGATGAAAGCATGGATCTTGATCATAATAATATGGAGTCTGGGCTGCATCAAATGGTAAATATGAATAATTCACCTCTGCATGTTGAACAGGACTGTATTCCTAAATCAAACAATATTGATACGAAGGGGAATATCCTCCATGGTCCTCCAGATATCCATATGGATCATCATTTGTCCATGAAATCCTAGAATAATCATGATCTGTCATTTTTGAATTCAGAATGCTAAATAATTACTTACCTTACAACACCAAGCAAAGCAAAAGTGAAAGAATAGGTCTAATAAAATAAACTAAGCTGATAGTGCTATATAGGGTCTATGCTAAAGGACTTCGGCCACGGGGCCATAATATTTGATCATCACTCAAATCCACTCCAATTTTTTAAAGTGAAAATGGTCAAAGCAAATATAGTACCTAACTGAGAGTCGAGGTTGAATCCATAAGGACTACATTAGATCCTAACTATCTAGCGCTAGTCAATCTAGATTTGCAAGTTTAGAGACTATTCAGATTAGGGTTCGGAAAAATTTCTCTATAACTAATGAATGCAAATTGCTTTGAAGTTAATTCAATTGATGAGAAACACTAGGGATGTGACCTCAATTTTGGGTCAATCATCCTAAATCACCTAATTTGGGCAAATTGAGAATGGCCTATAGATGAACATGCAAGCAATTACTTAAGAAACCAATTGGTATATTTCAATATCACAAATGATGTCAATCTACTTCAATTTTGTCAAATTGAAGAGAAATCCCTTCTACTCGATTGCTTATTGCCAATTTGAATTCAACTTATATCTAGGAGAACACATTAAACAAGGGTTAGAGCCTTGAGTTATTTTTTATTGATGCTAACTTGACCTAAATTTTCCCTTTCAAATATCATAAAGGTAATTAGACAGGAATGAGTGACCCTCATCATCAATTACATACTACAAAGCAAAAATCAATTAGATGTTTTTAAGCCTACAATTATTTTTACCCAATTGGGATTATTAGGATTCACAACCCTAGATCTAGATTTAATTAACCATACCAAGAAAAAGAAGAGAAAATAAATAATTAAATATCCTTAGCACTGAGATTGCAAATTAGATAAGAAAATTTGAATTGATGAATTAAAATCTTCAAAATTACAATCTACATCTAAGAACTATTCTAAGTATGCCTAAAAGTAAAGTTTTCTATCTGTCTATCCAGAACTCCCTCAGAAACCAAAGAAAAAACTATTTATACTAAGCTTCAAAAACCCCTAAATAATTTAAACTCAGAGGGTCCTAAGTGTACAGGGATAGACTCTCCCTTGGAAGGACAAACCGTCCTTTGCTCTGTCGATCAAAAGTAGCTTCTGTCCAAGTGTTGTCCGTCCTTTGATTGGTGAACCTTATTTTGGAAAGACGGTCCGTCTCTTGCCTCTCCCCTTGAATCTGACTTCTTTTTAATAGTTGTTCCGTCTTCCGATTGACAGACCATCCTTCACTCCATCAACTATGGACCTTTTAAGATTGGTTTTTGGAGTCGGTGGGACTTGATTGACGCTTAATTAGGCGGACCATCCTTCAGAAAGGTGGTTCATCTTTTGCTTTGCCTTTTGGATAATTTTTTGGCATTGACTCCTCTTTCCTTCATTTCATTTCGGTTACTAAAACATAGCACAATGAGCCCAATTTTAACTTAAATTAGCACCTAAAGACATGCAAAATTCTTATGAAATGAAGCAAGGATATATTGCAAATTCTCGACACATTAGATGATACCTATCCAAACCCCGTAGATGAACCATAATCCAGTGCTTCATAACCATAAGTATGCTGAAACAAAAGTTACATCTCCCAAAATCTAGTGTCACAAGTATAAGAGCGCCAAAATAGAAATACATATTCGAGGATTAATATGACCATAGAAAATTATTATTAAGAGAATTGATAGAAAATAAAATATAAGAATTAAAGTATGATTAAGAGAATCAAATAAGTGGATTTTAAAATTTGTAACAAACCATAAATAAATGAAAAATAAATTCTTAAAAGACAAAAAGAAGAGAAAGTATAAAGAGTGAAAAAGGCCAAAAACAATAAATACTTTGACCAAAGAATTATGCTTCATCATTCTTGTATAGGTCACAATTATATATATATATTATATATATATATATATATATAAAATTATAAATTTCACTTTTTTTTCTTCAACTCCTTAAGTTCTTTATTTAATTGTTTAGTTTTTTTTATATAATATAAATACAAAGCATTACCTAGTAATTTAATGAACATTTTTTTCTTGTCAATATACATGTTAAAGGATATAATTCAAATTTTTAGATAAATATCGAAATTAAATTTTTCTGATTTAATATTTTTTTTCTTTAAATTTTCCTGATTTTATTTTCTGCCTATAAGTTTTGTAATAATAGAATTTAATTTTAAATATCAGTTTAATGTTTAAAATAAATGGATTTAAATCAATTTATTTAATCTCAATTTTAAATTTTTATGTGAATGAATTAGTCACTAGCCTTTTGAAATTATTAAAGTAAAATTGCTTTAATTAATTTCACTTTGTTATTGTAATATGTGTTCTGGTAATTAATGTTACTTTTTTGCTATAATATAGTAGTTATCTCAAATCTTCTCTGCTCTACTGTTACAATAATTACTCACTTTGTAATTATAAAAAATTATGAAAAATAATGGCACATCATTGTTACAATAGTTATTAACACTTACTTTAAGAAGAATGGTGGATTTAAGCAAATTTTTTTTATTTCAAATTCAAATTTCTAAAATTAATTACTCATTTAATCTTTAAGCAACTATTAGAAAAAAATTTGTTGCAATAATGTCACTTTTCTTGTTATAATATAGTAGTTATCCCTAATGTTCTACTATTTTTCAATAATTACTCACTTTCTAATTAGAAAAAATTATTTAAAATAGTGACATATAATTGTTACAATAGTTGTCAACATTCTAATTTTAATAAAAAATTGAAAATCTGAAAATTTTCCTCTCTTTCACTTTCCTTAATGTTCCCTTTTTCTCATTCATATCATATTTTTTTTTTAAAAATAATAATAAAAATTATCCACCGCAAAGTTATAAGATTGTTTATTTCCAAATATATTTATTTAAAAATAATTAATCTCAAGATTATAAAT
>JACEIK010010429.1:2452-16169 GCA_018107945.1 Datura stramonium
GTGAAGGATCTAAAAGACCTCGGGAAGAGCCCAAAAAAATTATTCCTAATAAGGAGAATCCAAGACGTGGCAAACATCAAAGGACTTATACTTCCTTTGGACCAAATTTTCTAATATTTTTGTTGGAAAATGAGGCTCAAACTTTTAAGTTATGACTTCTTCGAAAGCTCAATGTTAGAAAGAGGTACTCAATAGTGAAATTGAATCCATAATGAATAACCATACATAGGAATTGGTTGACCTTCCTTCAGGAAACAAACCTTTAGGTTGCAAATAGATTTTCAAAATAAAAGTTAAAGATGATGACACTATTGATAAGTACAAAGCAAGACTTCTAGTCAAAGAGTTTAGACAGAAAGAAGGTCTTGATTACTTTGATACATACTCATCGGTAACCAGAATTACACCATTCGGGTGTTGCATTCGCCGCCGTATACGGTCTTGAAATCCATCAAATGGATGTGAAAACAACCTTCTTAAATGGAGATTTGGATGAAGAAATTCACATGAAACAACCTGAAGGTTTGTAGTTTTCATGACCCAAACATAGGCCCGGATCGAAATACGGGACAAGAAACCCCGAGAGGCTCCAAGTCGACCCATGACATGAACATACATCTAACTCAATCATAATTAAGAGGAATATCATCATAAATAACACAGCGGAAGTCTAAGAAAAACATAACATCTTAATACGTACATCAATCTAAAGCGGAATACAACTATGTCTGGAAAGCCTCTAACTGACGAGTTGATGGGACAAGACCCCAACTAACTCTCTATAGTATGAAAATTAAAAATACGACATACAACTGATGAGAAGGGCCCTCGCAAGATGAAGACTCACCAACTGAGGCTGAGTAAAGCTAACTCCTAGAATCTGACTAGCGGCGGGACTAAACCTGAATATCGGATCCTGTATCATGAAACGATACAACATAAAGTATGTGGTCAGTACATGGAATGTACCAAGTATACAAGGTAAGTAAAACCGCTAAGTAAGTAAAATCATTGAAAATGAATAATATAAAACATAATCAAGATTAGAATCAGAGAGTAGGGCTTGGATGCTATTTTCTGAAATCATGATCTGAACATAACTGAACATCATAACTAAATCGAATGACCCAAAGCTGAAAACTGATAATCATAAGTAAAGCTGAACATTAGGTCAAACCTGCTGAAAACATAATATCATGACTGATGTTCATGCATTTTTGAAATCATGAGGAACAATGGGAGACTCGTCATATAACCAACATTACCACGATGGAGCTCACATGGTCTCCGCTATCACACTCAAGTGGGCAGAGCCGTCCAAAGCCTTTCTAGGGCTAAGGGCGCTACCATGATATCGATATCAAGCTCAAGGCCCCTTGGGGGTAGGGGAAAGCTCCAAAGGAGGTCCCAAATAATCTGATCATACCTACGTTGGCGCGTAGTTCTGAGGCATATGGTTCACTGACCCTTAGCCTACTCGGTGCTAAACACTACTCCCAAAAATATCATATGCTCCCTATCATTTTTTTCAGCATAGCTGACCATCATCTAGTAACGAAGCTGAATAATAACATACATACAATATTTGAAATCATAACATGAGGAGACTTGACTCAAATCATACCACAAGCTGAAAATAATGGGAGTCTTGACTCCAAAACCATGTGGTAAGCTAATTCGTGAAATCATAAGACATCCTTGTTCATATGGGCTTGCCCAATACTTTAATATGCTTGAATCAACTTGATTCACTATCAAAACATGAGCTTAAACATGGGTATTTCGAAATCATATTTTCTTCATAAATATCACATCACACTTGAACATATATCTCATAGATCCCAACTTTCATGAACATCCATGGATGGGCATCATAGCTTAGAAAACTTGAAAACATAATTTATAATTTAAAACATTATAAAATCTGCCTATTAATCATAATTCATCATTTAAAACATGCTTAGATCATACCATGATTAAAACTTAGGAATTCATGCATTGGGTAAAAACCCTCAAAGAATCATCAATTAGAACATCATGACTTGAGAGGAAATTGAGCATGGGTGTGGAGAATTGCACCCATTCATAGTCTTACATACCTAAAGAGATCTGATTTCTACCACTTCCTTGATTTTCCAAAGAGAATTGAGGAAGAACCTTGAAGAACTAGACTTGATCACCTCTCAAAACCCCTAAGCTTGCATCCATGAATTAGGATAGGTTTAGAATGACTTAACCCCTCTTAAAACACTATTTCGAGCTTAAAACGATATAGTTTAGGACCCTAGGGCTTTGGAATGATGAAAATACCCTTAATGAATTTCCTGGAAAAACTGCTCTACCAATGGCAACGGTCAACACAACGGACCATTGCTAGCTCCCACAGTCCGTTACTACCCCTCGTCGTCTTATCCTGGTCAATTCTCAGATCCCTTATCAATCCGACAGGACGAGTTGTTGCAAGCCCCAATGACTCGTTGCTGCCAGTCGTCATCACCACTGCCCTAACTTGGAATTCCTTTAATCAAGTGCTGACAATGGCCCGTTGTTGCCAACAATAGGTCGTACCACGACTTGTTACTTCCTCCTTGATCACGAACCAACCTCACAATGACTCCAATCAATGACTCGTTATAGCATCCAATGGGTCGTCTTGAGGCCCGTCACTCCCAACCCTAATTCTGTAGCTTCTCACCACGTCACCTTCGACGATCGTTAGTCCTACCAATAATCCGTACAATGAGTCATTCTGAGTAGATTTTCAGATTTTCTGCCAGTTTTCATTTCAACTTCCGAGTCTAGTCTTAAACACTTTCGGGGCATTACAATATTTCCCCCTTGGGAACATTCGTCCTTGAATGTGGGAAAACATATAGAAAATAGAGAAATGCAATCATCATATTCAAATACTGAACATACATGCTAAAAACGAACGAAGTGACTGACTCCGATTTGAACTACATGACTGAATTGAATTCCCGAACCACACATTCATCCATTTACATGAAAGAAACTGAGGTACATGAGCTGAACATGAAACTGAATAGAATATTAAGGAGGAAACTAATACCTCAAGGTAAAATTGAGCCGAAAGGAAATAAATGCGGGTATTTAGCCATCATATTTGCTTCAGCTTCCCATGTAGCTCCCTCAATATGCTGATTCTTCCATAAAACCTTGGCTGAAGCTACTTCTTTATTTCTTAGCCTTCGAACCTAATGATCCAATATTTCCACCGGAACCTCTTCATAACTAAGGTTGTCTTTCACATCGATACCATCCATCGGAACAACTAGAGCTGGATCACCCAAACACTTCTTTAAGAGCGATACATGGAAAACTAGATGGACTGAAGCTAATTCTGAGGACAACTCCAACTCATATGCTACCTTGCCAACCCATTTCACAATTTGGTATAGGACAATATAACGGGGACTGAGTTTCTCTTTCTTTCCAAACCTCAGCACTCCCTTCATGGGAGATACCTTTAGAAACACCCAATCATCGACTTCAAACTCAAGTTCTCTCCTTCTTACATCCGCATAGGACTTTTGGCGACTCTGAGCTGTTTTTAACCTATTCCTTATAAGCTGAACCTTCTCCATAGCCTCATGGACTGAATCTGGATCTATCATCATAGCTTCACCAACTTCAAACCAACTAATAGGAAATCTACATCTCCGCCCATAGAGAGCCTCAAACGGAGCCATTTGAATGCTAGAATGGTAGCTATTATTATATGCAAACTCAATGAGAGGCATATGATCATCCCAACTACCCTTGAAGTCAATCACACATGCTCTCAATATGTCCTCGAGAGTCTGAATAGTCCGCTCTACCTGACCATCCATTTGTGGGTGAGCTTAACTTGTGTACCAAATCCCTTTTGAAACGATCTCCAAAACTATGAGGTAAATTGAGTACCTCTATCTGATATAATGGAAAATGGCACTCCATGCAACCGAACTAGCTCCTGAAGGTATAATTAAGCATAATCCTCCACTGAATCGGTAGTTTTGACCGGTAGGAAATGAGCTGCCTTGGTCAACCTGTCCAAAACTACCCAAATGGAGTCATACTATCGACGAGTGCGAGGCAAACCTGTGACGAAGTCCATATTGATCTCCTCCCACTTCCAGGTAGAAATATTGATGTCTTGAAGAACACCTCCCGGTCTTTGATGCTCCACTTTCACCTATTGACAATTTGGACACTTAGCCACAAATTCTGCAATGTCCTTCTTCATGCCACTCCACCAATAGACTTCCCATTGGTCACGGTACATCTTGGTGGCACCTAGATGTATAGAGTACCTGGAACCATGAGCCTTGTGCAACATCCGATCCCTCAAATCATCAACATCCGGTACACTCTCCCCCTTTGGAGAAGACCTCCACCTTTTGATTCTGAACAACTTCCTTCAACTTTACCAAAATAGGGTCCTCTTCTTGTCTAGCCTTTACATCAGTTACCAAGGATGATTCTGATCCGTTCTAAACAATAATACCACCATTGGTCGAGTCAACCAAATGAACTCCCAACCGTGCAAGCCGATGCACATCCTTCACCAGCTTCTTTCTCCCCTCATCCACATGAGACACTCTCCATAGAGAGCCTACTAAGAGCGTCTTCCACCATATTAGCCTTTCCTGGATAGTAAAGGACACTCATATCATAATCCTTGAGTATCTCCAACCACCTCCTTTGATGTATATTTAGGTCCTTCTGGGTAAACACATATTGTAGGCTTTTGTGGTCTGCAAACACATCCACATGGACCCCGTACAAATAGTGTCTCCAAATCTTCAAGGAAAGTACTACTACCACCAATTTGAGATCATGAGTCGGATAATTCTTTTCATGAACCTTCAGCTTCCTGGAAGCATATGCTATAACCTTACTATGCTGCATCAATACACAACCAAGACCGATCCTCGAAGCATCACAATATACCACAAATCAATCGGTACCCTCAGGTAGGGTTAACACCGATGCTAAGGTGAGTTGAGTCTTCAACTCTTGGAAGCTCTTCTTACAAGCCTTCGACCATTGGAACTTCACCTTCTTCTTGGTCAATTTAGTCAACGGAGCTACAATGGATGAAAACCCCTCAACAAATCGCTGATAATAACCAACTAAACCAAGAAACTCCTGATATTCGAAGGATTCACTGGTCTAGGCCAATTCTTCACCGCCTCTATCTTTTGAGAGTCTACTTGTACACTCTCACTTGACACCACATGACCCAACAATGCCACTGAGTTTAACCAAAACTCACATTTACTAAATTTAACATATAGCTAAAGATCCTTCAAGGTCTGTAGAACCACCCTCAAATAAGCGGGATGCTCCTCCTCTCTCCGAGAGTATATAAGGATATAATCTATGAACACAATCACGAAAATATCCAGATATGGATTGATTACCCTTCTCATCTAATCCATAAAAGCTACAGGAGCATTCGTTAATCCAAAAGACATAACTACAAACTCGTAATGACCATACAGAGTCCTGAAGGTTGTCTTCGAAATATCGTTCTCCTGAACCCTAAGCTGATGGTATCCGGATTGAGGTCTATCTTTGAAAAGAACTTAGCATCCTGAAGCTGGTCCAACAAATCATCAATCCTGGGAAGAGGATACCTGTTCTTGATGGTAACTTTGTTCAACTGCCAATAATCAATGCACATACGAAGAGAACCATCTTTCTTTCAGACAAAGAGAACTGGTGCACCCCACAGGGATTTTCTAGGTCTGATGAAACCCTTGTCTAGAAGGTCCTTCAATTGATCCTTCAACTCCTTTAGCTCAGTTGGGGCCATTTCTGTAAGGAGGAATAGATATAGGTTGCGTATCGGAAAGAAGGTAAATACCAAAATCAATCTCCCGCTCGGGAGGAATTCCCGGTAGATCATCTGGGAGCACTTCTGGATACTCACATACTACTAGAACTGACTGGATAGTTGGGGTCTCGAACATAGCATCCTTAACCATAACTATATGGTATATGCAACCCTTAGAAATCATCTTTCTAGCCTTAAGGTAGGAACTAAAATGACCTACAGGCATAGCTGAACTACCCTTCCACTCTAGGATTGGCTCACCTAGAAATATGAACTCTACTGCATGGGTTCTACAATTGGCTGAGGCTAGCATGCAAATAGCCAATCCATGCCGAGGATAACATCAAAATCGATCATGGATATCATCAAAATCGGTCAATAATAAAAACAAGTATCAAAATTTTGATGTTGAGTCAATATCAAAGGATAACTAGGGTTTGTGTTCCCCATGGGTTCATAACTACTTTGGGTATATACTAGTGATTATCACCAATACTTACTTATAGAACCGATAACTTAGGTTCATTCAAACGACCGACCGATCCCTATTGAACGACTATACTCAATCAATCGACCATGTCTCATGAGTAGTTTCAAAACTATCCGTTATATCTAAGGTCCAGATTTAACTATCCTGCAACCACAACTCAAGTTAATACAATGATCATCAAGATCAAGGCTCCATTACAATTCTCTTTTCCTAATATCTACCTCTTCGACCAAAGCAAGTAAAGAATTCGGGCACTTCCTAACATTGCGCACCGTTAAGAATCGTTAAAGATGAAAATAATACAATATAAGTGTTTGTATTGATTTTAGAATCACTTTGTTCAACCCTAGCTTGTGAATCCACAATGTTTCTCACAACCCTAGCATGAAGGTTTTAGTCTCTCATAGTTGCAAGGTTGTGAATTGCATTCATGATTAAAGACATAAAAATATACTTACAAGTATGGATGAGAAAAATACTTCCTTCAATTAATCCGCAAAGTCTTGAATAACAAGTAGAATTCAAGAACAGGTTGATCATAAGTTAAGACCAACTCAATCCTCTCTTTCTCAAGGTTTCTACTCCCTAAAACTATCAAAACTGACATCCTCTAGAACAATAAAACCTAAAATATATTTATACAGACACAAGAATCCTTTTCCTAAGCCAACAGGGTGAATTTCTATATCTGTCGTTGCCAGTGCCACGACTCGACCTACGATCCTTAGCATGCTCCTATGATCCATAGCTTCCTCTAGTACAATCTCAGTTGGCTAAATTCTGGCTAAGTGTTGGATCTGGGTATGACTCGTACCATCAACTCACGACTTGTACTGAGCTCCCGTACTTTTAATTAAAGATTTTGAAGTTTTTCTGAAGTTCATCACGACCAGAATGGTACGACTTGTACCTTCGTCTCACGGATCATACTTGCTTCTCATAGCAGGAGTCAGACTTAGATGCAATTCTTCTGGATTTCATCATGACTTCCTCATCACGACTTGTGCAAGCCTGATACTAATCGTACTAGGAAATGTGGGTCACATCTTCTCAACCTTAACTTTCAACAATTTCTCATGGCCACTAGTATGACTCGTAGGTCCTTCCGATGATGTGGTCTGCACTTTTTGCCCATTTTTCTCTTTTTTAATCTATCTTTTGCAATCTTCAGTTCCAACACCTGTTTATCCTATAACAAAAGGAAAAGTACCTGATATCCATATAAATACACCTAATTCCGTGCTATTTCCTTAGTTTTGAGCGTCGAATGTGCTGTAAACCCACAGCACATCAACATCCTCAACTTAAAACTTTTACATGCCCTCAGGAAAATATAAAAAAAACTAAAACACGACGCTTAACTAGAAAATAGACTTAAGATACTACAACCAATACTCAAACAAACCTGCACTTTCTATACAAACTTTATTGACCTTTTCTCTTGGAACCCCATCAGCTAATGTATTATAAGCAACCTCAAAACATCATAAACAGGGATCAAAACATGTCATCTATCTATTAACAGGCAGTCAAGTCATCACCAATGTTTTTCACACAGACCAACAGTAAAAGCAAACATAATCCATGTACCCTTACACAAATGAAGTCCCCCCTCAGATGTGACATGCCAAACATGATATCGGACTAAGCAAGTAAGGCGCTCACTCTCTCAAAGAAGTTACGAGTATTATGTGTCAGATACCATAGGCATGCTCTTATTTTCTCTGCGTTACTTTTTCAAATGGTCGAGTTAAGATCACTATAGGACTTGGTATGGCTTGTAATGTAGGCTCAGGGCTGGACATGATAAAGATGGAAGATTTTATAAGTGACTATTCATTCCTTAGCACTACATACATTGGCTACACCATTCACCTAATTCACCCTTTTATTCTTTCATTCCCCTTTTTTCCCTTTTTTCTCCTTTTTATTCACATTTGCATGGGTGTGGTGAGTTCTCTTTTCTTTCATCATTTTCAAAATTTCTTTGAGCTTTAGTTGTCAACATTTACAACATTTTTCATCCTTTTCTTTTCATCTCACCACACCTCATATTCCACCATTTCTTTCTTTTCTTTTCTTTTCCTTTCTTCCATTCCCACCTTTTATGCACCCNCTCATGATCATGCTCGTGGTGTCTTCAAAATACAAATTATAGACAGTTAATTGGTAAATCAAAGAAACATGGTCTATTAAGGCTCAAACTTGGGATCAAGGGATGCATGAAAATTTTGGTAGGGAAATATAAGCTAAAATGTGAGCTAAACAAACAATGTCCTATGATCATATCCTAACAACCATGCTTAACCTATGTAGAGACCAAGCAGGCAAGTTCTAGATCTACAAG
The DNA here is from genome assembly GCA_018107945.1 of Datura stramonium. NCBI lineage: Eukaryota > Viridiplantae > Streptophyta > Magnoliopsida > Solanales > Solanaceae > Datura > Datura stramonium. The sequence continues at coordinate 11,132 of JACEIK010010429.1, forward strand.
ACAATACCGAACTGACTAATATACCTCACTCACATATGGTACACGAACTATTTTCACCTCACCTGTATGGTTTATACATGGCTTAACAAAACTACTCATGCTTAAAAAATAAATGACATCCAAAGATCCACAACAATCATGCATGTTGTCACAAATACATAACTACCGTATCAGAAAAAATTTTAAACAGGGTCAATTTTTTTTTTACAAAAAACAAAACTAGTGCAATTTTCTTGGCTGAGTACTCCTAAGTTACTTTCTAATTAAACACTCAAATCACAAACTAAAAATAAAAATCCTACACATGCCGGTTCTACTAGATAACATGTCTGAGGGAAAAGAAACACGACAAAAGAAACCCTTAGACGGAACAAAAATCCCAAAAATCACAAGTACACCCCCTCCCTTTTTTTGAAAATTTAGCTTCATCCCTAAAGCATCATCTAGAATATCATAGAGAAGATAACATACCTGTGGCGTACTAGGCACTCCTATCATCTTGCGGAGGTTGTACCTCCACTGCAATAGTGGCGCTAGCGGTGGCCGGCGCGCTCAATTATGTGTCAATATGGGGAGTGGTTCCCCCCAACAGTCGTGGCTTCTTGGACGGCCTCTAAATATGTGTGGGCCGAATGTGGCTCTCCCGAAGGGTCATGGCCACGGGCAAGCTTGGGCTGGGGTGTGGTGGAGCTGCCTGCTCCTCTAGCTCTCTCATGCAGCTCATTCATATGCGTGTCATGAGTCTGCATGCTCGCTTCTCTAGCCCGATTGTGCTCTTTCCTCTCCTTCTTTCTTCTTACTAGCATCTTCAACAACTCTCTTCTTTCCTTTATCACCAGCTGTAGTCGGCTCCCAGTATGCTGCCAAATCAATATCCTTATCAAGCTCGGCATCTAGGTCTGAAAGAGTGGGGGCTACTAAAAATTTTGGTTGTCGTGATGACATCTCAACTATTTAGCTCCGAAGATCCCCCAACTCCACACGGAGACTGCTAGTATTGGTCTGCTCTGCCATTCTCTCATTGAAACAACTCTCAAAACTATCTAGGTGGGCATGTAGAGCCTGAGCTGCTGCTTTTATCTCTAACTTGACCCATGATTTGACATTATCCATCATGTCCTGAATGTTATGCTCTTTCGTGGTCAATCTCTTAACTATCTTTTGGAGGAAGTCCTGTGGTACCAAGATGTACCCTGCTGGTGTCTAAGCCTGCATGCTGGCCAGTGGTGTAGCTGAGGTGCTAGGAGCTGACTTTGAATGACCGGCGTCTATAGCTGGTGTCTCGCTTTGCTCCTTTCATGGGGATATTCACCCGTATGTCCCCTGTTGGCTGGGCTACTAGGATAGCCGTAGGAATCCTTGATTTGCTTACCGGGTTCATCTCATCCCGGATAAGGCCTATGCCTACAATTCTTTGGCCTCCAATCAACCGCTCATCACCTCGTGGAACTTCTACCTCCATGCGTAATCGTAATACCAGACTCGGGAATGGGATAGTAGTGCTTACTCCCACTGCCCAGTCTTGTATCTCATCAGCTATTATCCTCAGAATATTAATGGGGTAACAAGACATGAGGCATGCAACTAAAGCTTCTCTGTCAGCACTCAGTGTGTTTTCTTTGACCATAGGTGCTCATGACCAGAATGGTACGGTTCGTACCTTCGTCTCACGGGTCATACCTACTTCTCGTAGAAGGAGTCAGACTCAAATGCAATTCTTCTGGATTTCACCACAACTTTCTCATCACGACTCGTACGAGCCTGCTACTAATCGTACTGGGACTCGTGGGTCACATCTGCTCAACCTTAACTTTCAGCAACTTCTTACGACCATCAGTACGACCATAGGTCCTTCTTATGATCCGTACTGTGGTCTGCACGTTTTGCCCATTTTGAAAATTTTAAGCTATCTTTTGCAATTTTCAGTTCCAACACCTGTTTTTCCTGTAACAAAAGGAAAAGTACCTTATATCCACATAAATACACCTAATTCCATGCTATTTTCTTAGTTTTGAGCGTCGAATATGCTGTAAACCCACAACACATCACCCCATAAGTGTGGTGCGCTTCACACCCATGGAAAAGACTCTACTCAACACGGCTTTGAGACACCCTAGGACACTCTAAACCTTGCTCTGGTAGTTTGTCACAACCCATGATGGGATCTTGGATCGAGACACGGGACCTAGAACCACGAGTGTCTCCAAGTCGACCCGTGGCATAAACATAATAACTAAAGAGCATACAACAAGGTGGAAATTGATAATTTAAATATGAACAAGAGGAATTCTGAATAACATAACAATCATAAATAGAGACAACACTCGATAAAGCTGAAAGTCTACATAATGTATGATAAGCATCTAAACTGTCTGATGAGACAACACCCCCAACTAGCTTGCTAATGTCTAAAACTAAAATAACATAATCAAATGCTAAACTGAATATCCTCAGAAGATGAGGACTCACCAACGATGGGAACTGAGCTAAACTGTGAGAAGCTAGACTAATGACGGAATTGAGTTTGATCATCTAGACCTGTATCATGAAATGATACAACATAGAGTATGCGGTCAGTACTTAGAATGTGTCGAGTATGCAAGGTACCTAAAACATGCTTATTAAATATTAAATGAAATCGTGCATATAAATATAAATCAATATATCATGAGAGTAAGGACTACATACCGAAATTTGAATCTGAACCATATAGATTCATAAGTTGAGTATAATATCTGAACAGAATGAACCCAAAGCTAAAATAAAAATCATAAGACTTGTCAAAACTAAAATCATAAGTAAAAGCTCATAAACTGATCATTGGGTCAAACCTGCTGTAAAGCATAATATCATAAGTCATGAACATGAATAATTGAAATCATGAGGAACAATAGGAGAGTCATCATAACCGACACCATCATGATAGAGCTTACATGATTCCCCAACTATCACACTCAAGTGGGCAGAGCCATCCAAAACCTTGCTAGGTCTAAGGATGATGCCATGATATCGATATCAAGCTGAAGGCCATTTATATAACACCCTAGAAAATTTTTGGTGATTATTTGATATTTTTATGCAAGGTTAAGGAAAGTACGGGTTGTATATTTGTCGTAGATGACAAGGGAAATGTGTATGATAAAAAAATCAAAGGGTATGTGAAGATCATAAGTAAGGGTCAAATTTAAATGATCATATCTCCCAATATATAATGAAATAGAATCTCCACAGACTATCAAATTAAAGTTCATTGAGTCTAGTTTTCAGAACATCAAACCTCTTGTCCATAGGAGTTCAGAGTAAGAAGTTATGGGCATTTTACCAAAGCATCACGAGCGGTGACACGGGCATGCCGCCCTAGCTCCTCCACCACCCTATTTACTTAAAATCTGATTTTTCACTTGTAGAAAATATTTTCAGCTAAATCTAAATCGACCATCTTGCTGAGGATTCCATTTCTCTCTCAATTCCAGTATATAGGACAAAGAAAATCAAGGAGGAACATCAAGAAAAGTTCAAGAAAATCACAAGATAAGTTGAGATTACCTTTCCAAGTATGTTAGGGGCTGTTTTGGAGCTCACTTTGGCAAGTTTTTGAAGAAGTTTTTCTGCGTTTCAAAATTTATTTGGACTGACTATATATCCATCTTTAAGTAGGTGTTGAAATCAGGATAAAAGGTAAGGATTTAGCCCCTTTTAAACCTCTCTACTTGCAAAGAGAAAATCTGGAAATTGGCAGCTAAGTGAGCTGCCGATGGACTGTTTGTTAGTTGAGTTTTTATCATTTTTCTTAGGCGTTTTGGCTGTTTCTTTTGCTGGAATTATACTTAAAATTGAGGGGTAGAATTAAAGAAAAACTAAGGTAAAATTTCCCTCTTGTTTCTCCCTCAAAAGTTAGTGAAAACTAGTTGAGAAAATGGCTAAATGTTGTTGATGTTGCCGTGNTTCATCCTTTCAGATGTGGTACAGTTCCATGTCTTTGTTTTGTTGCAATAAGAAAAGGGCTATTCCTACCTCTTGATTTTGATTCTAGTACAGTAAAGGGAATAAGAATTGAGGTGAGGTTTCCCAAATCAAGCAGTAAGTAAAGACGGATTGATTGATTCCAGAAAGTGTTAGGAAGCGTAAAAAAATCCCCCTATGATTATGTAAGTTGTGCAGACCCTCATGGTAATAAGCTAGAAGAGAAAGTAAGACTGCTAGCTTACTCGAAGCAGGTGTAAAAGACCTGTCAGTAATGAACGCCCAGTAATAGCCAAGTTCGAGTCAGAAAAAGGCCAAGTCCGCCATATACGCTAGCAAACAGCAAGACATACCTTCAAGATAATAGTTATGGGTTCGGTTGTGATACCGAAAGATAGGGAGATCATGCAAATCAGATGGGTCTGACTGCAAGTCAGAAGAGGTATGAGCTGAGACTTGACCAGTAACCTTATCACCAATGAAAGGCAAGTACCTCGAACCCCAGAGCGCAGCTTAAGCAAGATAAGGGGAAGAAGCAGGAATACCAGATTTTGTGGGGAAATTAGAATCACCCCCAGATCGATAGAATATCGTGTATTAAGGACTAAGCCTCGGACTGACAGTTAAGAGGCAGCAAGACTGCGGTTCAGAATGCTGCGGTATGTCCGCCTACGGAGGAATTAAGAAACTACCGATACAGCAACCCTAATCTAGTGTGACCTAGAGATAAGGCCCAACAGACAGTTGTGGGCTCTCAATATAATTCCAAGTAAGGCCACAAGGTTCGGATATTGACCCCACGTTGTAAGAGTGGCAAAATTTTAACAGCAGACCATAACTAAAGTATATATGTTTGTTACTTCCAGTATGGGGTGAAAACCCAATGAAATGATACGAGATGACAGGAGATATCATTAGACCGTAGAAGCGGTATATTATGTGCAGTATGAAATTCAGTAAAGCATGTCAGAGATTGCGTATTACTACAAAAAGAATTCAGTATATATTATACGTAGTTGTTGATATATATATATATATACAGATATCAGATATGCTGTGAATAGTTGCCAATAGG
>JACEIK010010430.1:26010-36507 GCA_018107945.1 Datura stramonium
GTTTTACCCTGTAGTCCAGTCCCTGTGGGTTCGACATTCCGGTTCTTAAAAAGGGCCACTATATTACTTGTACAACCCGTACACTTGTGGGCTCATCAACAGTCAGGTCCTGATGAGAGTTCAGAGCATTAGGCTCAAATCAACAGAGGGGCCCAGATCAGATGAGACCAGCTATACGATGTTGTAGTACTTACAGTAGGATACATCTTGGGATATGCATATATGACTCCACTGCTTGTTACTCTTGTGGGCAGGAGGGTCATATGATGAGAGATTGTCTGACTAGAGATCAGAGTGATCGGGACCAGCAGAGTAGGTCTTCAGCGGGGTCTCATGCTCCAACACCTTCTGTAGGGCGTAGGCCCTTAGCTCTAGTAGGCAGAGGCAAAGCTAGATCAGGAGCATCCAGTTCTGGTAGTGATCCGGATCATACTTATGCATTAGCAGGGCGATAGGATTCTGAGGCGTCGCCAGATGTTGTGACAGGTACATTAAATGTTTTCTCCCACTTGGTTTTGTTCTTTGATAGATCCAGGCTCTACCTTGTCTTATGTTACTCCACTAGTGGCATGAAAATTTTCTATAACACCAGAGTTACTTCAGCGGCCATTTTCTGTATCCACACCTGTTAGTGCATCGATTATCGCCAGGAGAATTTACCGGGGTTGTACGGTGGAGATTGTTAGTCTCCAAACCTCCGTAGACTTAGTGGAGCTAGAAATGAGTGATTTTGATGTGATCATGGGCATGGATTGGCTAGCTTCATGTTAAACCAATGTTGAATGCTGGACAAAGACTGTTCAATTCCACTTTCTAGGAGAGATAGTGCGAGAGTGGAAGGGTAATGCAGCTACGCCAAAAGGTTAGTTCATATCCTACCTCCAGGCAAGAAAGTTGATTACGAAGGGTTGTATTTACCAAATTGTTAGGGTTCGGGACATGCAGACAGAATCCCCGACTCTTAGTCTATTCTGGTAGTTAGTGAGTTCCCAGATGTATTTCCAGATGAGCTTCCTTGTATCCCCCAGAACATGAAATTTACTTCCCCATTGATACTCTATTAGATACACAGCCCATATTTATTCCTCCTTACAGAATGGCTCCTACCGAGCTGAAAGAATTGAAGGATCAGCTGAAAGACTTATTAGATAAAGGATTTATTAGGCCTAGTGATTTTCCATGGGGTGCGTCAGTCTTATTCGTGAAAAAGAAAGATGGCTCACTGCGGATGTGTATAGATTATTGGCAGCTGAATAAAGTTACCATTAAGAATAGATATTCCCTACCAAGAATAGATGACTTGTTTGATCAGTTGCAGGGGGTAAAATATTTCTCAAAAATTGGCTTAAGGTCAATATACCACCAGGTACGGGTTCAAGAGAAGGATATTTCGAAAATAGCCTTTAGAACCAGATATAACCATTTCGAGTTCCTAGTTGTCTTTCGGATTGACGAATGCCTCAGCAGTGTTTATGGATCTGATGAACAACATATTCAGGCCATTTTTAGATTTGTTCGTGATTGTGTTTATTGATGACATTCTGATATATTCACGTTCAGAATCTGAGCATAGAAATCACCTGCAAACAGTACTCCAGGTCCTTAGAGATCGCAAGTTATACGCAAAGTTCTCGAAATGTGAGTTCTGGTTAAATTCTCTAGCTTTCTTGGGCCATATTGTGTCAGATGCAGGCATTCAGGTTGACTCGCAGAAGATTGAGGCTATAAAGACTTGGCCCAAACCCACAACTCCAACTTAGGTTCGTAGCTTCCTGGGGTTAGCTGGGTATTACAGAAGGTTTGTGGAAGGATTTTCTTCCCTATTCGCACCATTGACAAAGCTGACTTAGAAAGAAGCTAAGTTTTAGTGGATTGAAGCGTGTGAGCAGAGCTTCTAGGGGCTGAAAGACAAACTAACATCTGCATCAGTACTAGCCTTACCGGAGGGTGCAGAGGGTTATGCGGTATATTGTAACGCTTCAGGCATTGGATTGGGATGTGTATTGATGCAGCACGGTAAGGTGATTACCTATACTTCAAGACAGCTAAGGAAGCACGAGAAGAACTACCCCACCCATAAATTAGGATTAGCTGCAGTTGTTCATGCTCTGAAGATTTGGAGGCGTTATTTATATGGTGTTCATGTAGACATCTTTACTGATCATAAGAGCCTACAGTATGTTTTTATGCAGAAAGAGTTGAATTTGCGACAACGTCGGTGGCTTGAGTTGTTGAAAGACTATGACGTAAATATCTTGTATCACCCAGGAAAGGCTAACATTGTAACCGATGCCCTTAATTGCAGGTCCATGGGCAGCTTATCATACCTGTGACTAGAAAAGAGAGAACTGGATCGAGAGCTGCACCAGTTGGCCAGTCTAGCCATTTGGTTAGTGGACTCAGATGATAGTGAAATTGTGATTTAGAATACTGCAATGTCGTCTCTAGTAGTGGAAGTGAAAGAGCGACAGTACGAAGACCCTATCCTGGTACAGCTCAGAAACAAGGTTCAGCAAGAATAGCTATTGGATTTTGAGGTAACAGGGGATGGAGTATTGAAATTCAGAGGTCAACCCTGTGTTCCAAATGTGGTGGGACTTTGTCAGCAGATTCTGGCGGAGGTACATTATTCCCATTATTCTATTCACCCAGGTTCAACAAAAATTTACCATGATATAAAAGAGATCTATTGGTGTCATGGGATGAAGAAAGATATTTCTGAGTTTGTAGCGCAGTGTTCCAAGTGCCAACAAGTAGAAGTTGAACATTAGAAACCTAACGGGCTGAGTCAGGAAATAGCCATGCCTATGTGGAAGTGGAAAGCAATCAATATGAATTTTGTTATAGGTTTACCGCGTACCAGGCATAAATTTGACTCCATTTGGGTCATTGTTGATAGACTGACGAAATCAGCTTATTTCTTGCCAGTCAGGACTACGTTTTCAACGAAAGATTATGCTGAGTTTTATATCAAAGAGATAGTCTGACGGCATGGTGTCCTAGTATCTATCATCTCTGACAGAGGGGCACAGTTTACAGCTAGATTCTAAAAGTCGTTTAAAAAAGGTTTGGGAACACAGGTTAACTTAAGTACAGCTTTTCATCCCCAGACTTATGGTCAAGCAGAGCGCACCATTCAGATGCTCGAAGATATGTTACGGGTGTGCGTGCTGGATTTCAGAGGAAGTTGGGATGATCACCTACCTCTTATTGAGTTTTCATATAATAACAATTATCATTCTACCATCAAGATGGTGCCTTAAGAGGCTTTGTATAGGCAAAAATGTAGGTCCCCCATAGGATGGTTTGAAGTAGGTGAGTCAGGGTTACTTGGACCTGACATGATACATCAGTCAGAAGAGAAAGTTAAACTCATCAGAGAGCGTTTACTGACAGCTCAGAGTCGTCAAAAGTCCTATTCTGATGTATGACATAGAGACTTAGAGTTTGATGTCGACGAAGGGTATTCCTGAAAGTTACACTAATGAAGGGCGTTGTGAGATTTGGTAAGAAGGGAAAGCTTAGGCCTAGATTCATCGGGCTATACCAGATCTTCCGAAAGATAGGCTAAGTGGCTTATGAGTTAGAATTACCTTTAGGGCTAGAATCTATTCATTCAGTCTTCCATATATTGATGCTACGAAAGTGCATAAGAGACTCTTCTCGAGTTATCCCAGTCGAGGATGTTCAGGTCACAGAGGAGTTGTCCTACGAGGAGATACCAATTTCTATATTAGATCGTCAGGTTTGTAGACTAAGGACCAAGGATGTATCGTCTGTTAAAGTCTTGTGGAAGTAAAAAAATGTAGAAGAAATGACTTGGGAAGCTGAGGACGACATGAGGTCTAGATATCCTCACTTGTTCCAGACTCTATGACGGTATCACACCGACTCAGACAGTTATAGTTGAGGTAAAATAGTTCTTAGGTGTTTTTTTATTGTTTTGTTACCATTTTTGATTGGTTGCTCGCCTTTTTGTTGTGGAGCTATATTTTATAGTTATCTGTAGCATCCTGTGAGACTCCTATGTCGGACTTTTCTGCATTTCAGATTTTCATATAGTCCATATTATAGAGGAGACTCTAGCAAAAAAAAAATTGGCTTCTCCTACAGGTTTTACTTTGTGAGTTTAAATTACATTTGAGGACGAATGTTCCTGGGGGAGGGGGGGGAGGATATAACACCCCGTACATTTAAAGTGATAAACTCGTACTCTCGAAATATGGTTAAGAGTGATTAGTACCACAAAAGATGATGTGTTATGAGATATTCAAATAACTCAATAATCGTATGTTAAGATTTGAATCGAGGAAAGTTATGACTTAGTTTTATGAAATATATAGTCGCGAATATTTCACTCTACTTTCCCAAAAAAAAAATAAAGCTAGTGAAATATAGAAGTAGCAGTTCAGATACTTAATTATAGTAATAAGAAATCATGAGTACTATTATATATTATAATAATTGATCTATTAAAGTGGTATGTTCCTTCATGTATATCCCATTTGTTAACTTTCCACCGCCTAACTTATTGCTGCCAACATACAGATATATACATATATTAGTAGTATCCTTTCACTTGAAAGAAAATTACTTTGGGAGTTAATTAGTAGCCGCCTAACTAATGCACTAGAGACGAGCTTCTTTGGTTTGTCGGTCTGTTCACGTTGAGACTTCCTCGCAGCAACCCATATAAGCTCATCCTTCGTGATTTGAGGCGTGAAAACATTAGTTCTGACTCGTAACTCAGTGGCATCATCAATCAATTTTAGTGATCTAGTATTGGGAGTTCGATATCAACTCGTTAATTTTGTATACAAGATATGTTATGGCTAACCTCCTCCAGCAAATTCTTCTCGTCATATAGTTGATACGACCTGCGCTTTCGTAGTAGTTGTGTTTAGATGTGTTGTGGTTAGCTGGTGAACCTTTCTTGTTAAGTTGGACAGTGTAGGACATAGCTTGGTAGTATAACTTTCTGTCTGGACGCCTATATGTATGGTGAAACTCGCCTACAGGTCATTGGCGTACTTTGATGCCTACAGGGCTAGAATCTTGATAGTATAGCCCTACCTTCAAGTTGGTGGCACCAGGGTTGCCAAATGAACTGGATGGTAGCTTGTTAGGTGAATTTTCTACTGCCAGTGACCTTATAGCTTCTTACAACTCGCAGCTTGTCGTATAGGTCTCTCAGAAAAACACCCTCGCCATTAGTCATTTGATAAACTATGTGATGCCTATAGAATGATCTTGTTATCTGTTAGACTTGGGGCCAACGCCTCGACTGCTCATACAGATGTCCACGTACATATTCCCTGGAAGGGATAAGTTGAAGTATACCTTCCTACGGAGTTAAAGACTGCTCACAGGAGCTATATGACATCTGGGAGAACCAGATAGAGGCCTGCAGAGCCATACTGAAGTCTATGGCACCACTGACCCTCAACAGAGTCTTGTGTGCTCAGATACAGTTACAGAAGTCCAGAAGGCTCCGACACAGTTACAGGAGCCCAAAATGCTAAGATTTCTAGGGACGGGTATGTTAGTTACAGCTTATCTGCAGGGCTACAGTGGTACTTATAGGAGTATATAGCTTGATTTATACTTATCGGGGCTTATGGGGGCCCAGGTAGATTATTCTATGTTGTTTGTACCTGCCAGGCTTATGGGGGCCAGGTAAGGTTCTTGTTTGAATATTATTTGTTAGTTACAGTTCATATTGGTGAGAATCATTCAGGTTAACTTCTGGCCCTTACTGCTAATTACTTTCAGTTTCTTTGTCATCTTCTATTTGGTTTACTATTATCGCCTTACATATTCGGTACATATTGTATTGACGCCCACACATGAGACGCTGCATACTTTCCCGCAAGTTCAGACAGACAGGTTCCAAGACCTCCTTAGCATTCCGTTCAGATTCAGCAGATTGGTCATCTCCCTTCCTCCGGAGTTGCTAGACGCTAGAGGTTTGCCTGTCTTTTGATGTATAGTTTTTGGGTATGCCGGGGCCCTCTCTCGACCAATATTTTACTCTTTAGAGGCTTGCAGACTACAATTTTGGGTTATACATGCGTAGTGGCTGTGTGGGGCCTATTTGTGTTATTGTTAGCAGCCTTACCGACTTATATATATGTATTGTGCGCCTGCTTCCTTTTGTTATGATTTAGATAGCATGGTGGTCTTGTCAGCCTGCATAGGATGACATTATTACAACTGTTGGATTAACTGATTTAGCATAGGTGTTTATGTAGCGTCCTTGTCGGCCTAAGGCTATGTTTTTTAGCCGAGATATAGCTGTTTGTTTTCTTGATATGTCCGGCTGGTATGCACCAGAAGTGTATATGTCCAGCTAGGTTAGCTCAGAGTCTAGTGTGGCATTAGATGTCAGTTACGTCTCCCAAGGAGGGGCATGACAATATGTGATGTTTGATATCGATACATTGACGTAACAATAATGTTTTCTTATATATGCAATATTCGACTCTTCGATTTCATAATGTGTATAAACTAAAATGGATATTTTTGGTGTATGAAATAAGTTTTTTCATGTTGTATTATTTAAGTCCAAACCAAACCTACCAATACTTGATTGTGGATTTAATAATAAATAAATAAATAATTTGAGTGTTTCCCTGTACTCAACACTTGAAATTGAATTTTTATTCGATTGATCTAGTGTCCTCTTGGGTTATATTCATTTTATCAAAGGTAAAAGGCAGAGCATTTTCAGACCCTTTAAGGTGGTGGAAGCTCTCTAATATCTATTCTCCTAGTTCTAGGTGGATTTGGAGTCAAAACAAAGGTCCAAACTCATTTCCTAGCGTAGATCATGTATACATAGTGTCTGCTTGTGTTCTAGCATCATTTTCTCAAAATTTTGATGTCAAATGTTGGGTAAGATCTTTCAGACGCCCCGAAAAAGATATGAGGTGCTCGGAAATGGTCGAAGTAGTTGAATAGGAGGATCACTATGACTATAGCCATTAGTAAGTTTACCAAAGACGAGAACGATTTTTCCTCCTAATTCTTATTTATATATAATGTTTATGAATATGTAGGCACCAGTAAGTTATCTTCTTATTTTGTAGTCTCGTTTTGTTTGTGGTTGGAGGGATGCCTTGAGGCAGATTCTTAGGTGTATTCGTGATGAAGTTCCGGCAAGTTCAGATTTGTTGGATTGGAGGTATGTAAAGGTTTTTCGAGTTTCTTTTTGTTGGCATGATTCCGTTAGATTATTTGCTAATTGTTGACCGTGTAGTGGGCTGTTTGAAACTGTATACCCTTCACTTTTGTTCGTGCCCTTAAGTCACTATTTTGGTTGTGGAAATTGACTTCGTTGATAGCTCTTTTGGGGGCTTGAGACTTGTGTGCTCGAGGGGTACGTTGATGAGTCGAATTGCGCTGTGAAATTGAGTTATAATCGTTGTTTTTGGTGTAGTATGTCGTGGATGTTGGAGGCTTCTTATATTTGTGTATGGTATGTCTTAAGTTGTTGATGTGTTGTTGTATTATTATGACTTATGCGAAGCCGTGGAAGGCTCTACTACGGCCTATAAGTTTGTGACTGTTTCCGGCAAGGTCATACTTGAGATATTGAATGCCTGCAAGTCTGTGACTGTCTTTCCATCAAGGTTTCATTTAAATCAATATTGTTATATTGTTGTCTTGTTTCATTGTTTCCTTGTTATACCTTTGTCCTGCCTTATAGTTGTATTGCTATATTATGGTCTTTGTATCTTGACATTACTCTGGTTGGTTGAATATTGGCAGGAGAGTTGGTTACCTATTGATATCATGGAAATTCCCTGCGATTGATCTATATCCTTCGGTCTTGTCCTTTTTTAAATTAATGTCACACCTCATTTTGTAACTTCCGAATGTATTGTTGGATTCCTAATATCCTTTTTGTTGGCTCGGTTATCTGTATTCCTTTTTGTCAACTTACATACTCGGTGCAACTCCGTACTAACCCCTTAGTTTAGCTTTGCATTTATGCCTGCAGGTGCTAATCCTTATGTTGATTGTGACCCTCGTTGTTGAGTGAAGTCTCTGACTGTTGATAAGCTCCAGTTCGTCCGAAGTTACCTCTTTTGGACGTCTTTTGGGTTATGTACTTATTGGGTAGGCCAGACCCCTGCCCCGATCAGTTATTAACTTGTTTAACTTTGTAGAGGCTCGCAACCTTATCCTGTTGGGTTGTTTGTGGGTTGTTAGCTTTGTTGGCTGGACTATATATAACTTTTGAGCAGGTGCAGTCTCGTCGGCCATTAATATCTATTGTGTTGGCGTGTGAGCCATTTTTTCTTTATTGCTACTGTGGTGTATGCAGGTAGACTATGTCGTTCTAATGTCAAACCTCATCGGTTCTAGTTAGTTGGTGTTTGGTTATTGCAAGGTTCTCTTGGTCAAGTGCAACACGGGGTGCCGTTAACACCTTTCCGGATTTGGGGTGTGACATTTATGAAATAATAAATTTTGCGGTTTAATTTAGCGATATGCTCAATTAGGAGAAAAAATTTTGGGAGCTGAAACTAAAGAAAGCCGATGAATCCATCTGTTCATTAAAAAAGATTGAGAAAACATTATTTGCATTTTCCAACAAAATTGGTCGAGTTGCTTTTGTCGGAAAAGACTTATTTTTAGTAGTGACATTTATTGAAGCTACAATTAGAAATCTAAAAATCACAGTTATTTTTAAGTGTATGTGGTCGAAAGTCATTGCAAAAATTTGGATGAGACTATATACAATATCAGAATATTGAACGTGATTTAAATTGATTTGGAGTCAGAATTCAATGTGAAATCGAAATAAGAAAAAATCACTACTACAATTTATATCACGTATTTATCAATGTATATCCACATACATCACAGTATATAAGTATGTAAAAAAGGATACGTATACAAACAGGGGAGACATACACAGTATAGACCTCCTTCCTCCCTATTCAACCAATATAACGCCGTCTCTCCACTTAAAATCACCATCATCGGGTGTTAATGGGAGGATTTTAGATGAAAATCATTTTGATTTGTGGGTGGAAAGGTCGGATATATAAATGAGTTTTTTAAACTTTATTTATGGGATTCATGTTTACATGACATAAAAATTAATTTATTTTGTCATGCCAAATTTTTTAATGATAAATTTAGTTAAGTGATNAAAAGAAATATCTTAAGTTAAATAATTTTATAAAAAAAATATTTTAAATTGAATAATTTTATTGATATAAAAAAGTTTAATAACTTTATTATATAAATTCTCTTGATTAAGTAATTTTATGAAATATTAACCCCATGATATTATCAGTGAGGTATGTTTTTGAACAAATTTCGTTTGTTCGACATCTCTTTTTAATTGGTGCAGACGGGAGGTAGAAACTTCCTGATGACACCACTAAAATGACTACGAAGGGTCATGATACTTTCAACCGTGAAACACTTAATTGATCATGACATAGTAATAAACAACAACTCCACTATATTAGATATTGTAGGAAGTAGGTAATTAAGGATTAAAGAATACCGTAAAGACTTGACCAGATTTTGAGAAGACCTGTAAAGACGAAATTATAAAAATTAGAGTGCAGACAAGACTTGGTGGAACATTTGGCTGTAAAGTGCCAATCATTTGGAACAAGAACACCCAATAAATTACATTTCTCTTCTCTCTTCTTCCTCCAATCTCTAACAACCTTTTTCTTTTAGATGCAATTCGCACGCTCATCAGTTAGTTTTCCTTTTCTTATAAAATGGGTCATGATTTTATTGGCGAATTTTTGTTTAGACTGTACAGATGCTGATCCTCGGATTTCAGAAGCAGGGCAGGTGTGTGGCAGGAACAGGACATCACCCTCCATTATCATCCCACAGTACACTAAAGAAATGCAAGTCGTGACACAACTTGTGAGAGAACATGGATGGGGCAGCTATGCTGTTAATTCAACACACATGTCCATATACGCCCTAGCCAACTGTTACCAAGATCTTCCACACAACGACTGTGTTCAGTGCTACCTTATAAGTTGTTCCAAACTCCCTCGCTGTCTCCCTGCTGTCTCTGGTCGTGTATATCTTGATGGCTGTTTCCTCCGTTATGATTACTACAACTTCTTTCACGAAACCACTGACTCTGTCGAAGATAAAGTGAACTGTAGCAGCTCCGTCGGAAGGGCTATTACTGGTCAACATCAATTGGCCGCCGCAGCTGGAAATTTGATCCATAAAGTGACCAAAACAGCAATTGCGAATGGTGGATATGCAGTGGAGCAATTGAACGGAGTTTATGGGTTGGCACAGTGTTGGAGAACAGTGAGTAAACAAGGTTGCAGAGAATGTTTGGACAAGGCAAGTAAAGTTATCAAGGGATGTTTGCCTAACAGGGATGCTAGAGCTTTGATTGCTGGTTGTTATTTGAGGTATTCCACCCACAATTTCCTCAATCATCGGTCTCAGAGTACTAGTAGCGGTATGTATATATCACCAACATATCTGTTC
>JACEIK010010431.1:21266-42618 GCA_018107945.1 Datura stramonium
TCAAGTTATGTTTTATGAACTATTTTCCCTCATGTTATGACTATGACAGGTTTACGAATGTACTTGGAAAATATTGAGCCTTACGATATATTTATGATTTTGGTTTTTATGATCATGATGGTTCTCCACTTCTATAACTTTGTGTTTTAAGCATTGTTTTGCATACCTTACATACTCAGTACCTTCCAAGTACCGACCCACATATTTTCAGGATCTGGTTCACAAGTTCGGCATCATTCTTAGCTAGTGCTCAGCTATGCCCTCAGCCTTCGGTGGTGAGTCCTCATGTTTCGAGGGATTCTTGATCAAACTTTAATTACCTTTTTGTTTCCAGAATGTTGGTGTTAGTTGGGGTCTTGTCCCTTCAACCCGTCTATTATGATTAGAGGATTTTAGACCTATGTATAGTATTCAGCCGTTTATGATTGGATCTTGTATTGTTGTTTCTTACACCTCTTGTTAAAATTTTTAGCTAGTGCATGGTTATTAAGTTAAGTTTTCTGCCTTTTATGAATGAATCAGTCATATGCTCACGCCATGGGTTGACTTGGAGTCTTTCGGGGATCCTTGTCCCGTGTCTATGGTCCGGGTGTACTCTCAGGTCGTGACAGTTCATTTATAACAGGACTACACCATTATAATTCTAGCACAACTAGTGTTCTAAGACCAAATAATCATGTTCGTCAAACCACAACACATACACGTCACTAAATAAAGTCTAACTCCTCATAAACTGTAACCTACCTCAATTGAAGACTCAAGTATCAAGCTACTCTGGGGGGAGCCTTGACTTTCCTCAACGCATCAGATCATTCAAAGTCTAAAACTCAGACTAGCCAATAGGACGGAACGAAGTGGGACGGAACAGGATGAACCAGTTGGGCCGCCTATCCCGTCCCATTATAAAATGAAATGAGACGAGACGGGATAAATGAGACAAAAGGGACGGAAAATAATTTTTAAAAAAATTACGTAATAAAAGTATAAGTTATAATTTTAAAATTTAAGTTACTTTTAAAGCTTTATAGTCTTATACTCTTAAGTCTTATAGTTAGAGACTTGGACACTTCAAATTTTAAATTTTAAATCTGAAATATGGATTAAGAATTTTGGGCTAAAGTTTATTTAAGTTTGAAATTTGAAATATGAAGTAATTATTTATTTGAATTTATAAGTTTGTTTAAAATTTTTTAAATTAAATTCTTACTAAGTTTGTAAGTTGTAATTTTTAAAGTAGTAATTAATTTTTTTAAATAGATTAAAAGACTTGTATCAAATAATTTAAATATAACACAATGATAATGAAAATGAAAATTAAGGCTAAAAGTCATTAAATTTATTTAGATAAAATATAATGCTACAAATTTATATTACAATTTATAAATATTAATAGAGCACCTAATCTCCCCAACCACCTTTTAGGAAGGGTTCTATTTGAACTAGGCCTCAAATATAATACTAATATTTGCATAGTCCTATGAAATTTCTTTCTAACTCTTCTATCATTTGAGCCGAAATATTTTTCGACATGACATAGATTGTTGTCAGTCTTGTGCTTCCATGTCACTATCATTGTTTATTGCTGCATCTAAATAAACTTCTTTTTGGGAAGTTAACTTCGGCAGCTCGTGATTTCTCCGCTCTGTGTTGATCCAATCTCTGAATAAAACTGATACCTCCAAGTTGTCTTCTACTAACGAATATCGGCGGTTTTCAAGTTGAAATCTTGCCGCGTTGAAAGCGGCCTATGAAGCGACGGATAATGCTTGAATAACTAGTACGTCCCAAACCATCTTGCTAAGTATTGGAAATATGCTTCTACGAGTCCTCCACCAATTCAAAATATGCGTGATGCCACTAGTATTTGTAACACTTCCCGTCCCTGATTAAGATATTCATTAAAATCAAAACTATTAGAAAAATCAAGGCTAATAATATCTTGCACAAACCCATGGGTAGTATCTAATCGAACCCTAAAAGATTGAAGAACATGTACATTATTAGTTTGTAACTTGCAAAAAGTGTCATACATTGTTCTAGCATGCACTTTACTACTATTTTTATAATTTTTCATACTTGGGATTTCATGATCTTGAATTTCTAAATTTTTATAAATATTTTAAACCACTCTTTTTGCATCTCTATATATTATGGGTTAAAGAGAATAACAGTTAATAAAATTTGAGGAATAGGAAAAAAATATTTTAAAAAACTTTCAATAATAGCGCCTTAACAACCTTTGCAAACTTTTTAATTTTTTTATATTCATCAAATTTAGATGTAACAATGATAATTCTCAAATTACACCTCCGAATAAGTATAATGCGAACGTTGTCAATAAAGAACCCAACTAAGATTGTGGTCAATCCCACAAAGAATATGGTCAAGATATAGACTAATGCTAGTATTCACGCTTTTAGTTCAATTATTTCCTAAAGGGGTTTTTAATAGAAAATAATATGGTGACAATGTTGAAATATTTTTGTTATCAAAGTTATGCAATTAACTAGGAAAGTGTCCCCCATGGCTTCTTAACTAGGTCAAATTAGTACACTCATGATCTATCCGATTACTTAGCCTGTTGAATTGATAAACTATGTTCATCCAAATAACTGATTCGTCCCTATTAGATGACTCTACTCAATCACTCGGTTAGGTTTCATGAGCAATTTCACTTTAACTTTTATCAATAGTTTCAAATTAACTTTCCTGCAACCGCCGCTCAAGCTATTTAGTGAAACTAAATTTTAAGGCTTTGTTGTTCTTCTCTTTTCCTAATACCTACTTCTCTAGGTTTAATAAAGAAGAGAATATGGACTAGTCCTAACACTGTGCAACATTAAGAAACATTAATCATGAAGAAAAGAACAATACAAACATTCATATTGGATAAGAATTTCTTTGTGTTAACCTTAGTTTGTTATTCCACCATAATTCCCACAATCCTAGTTGTGGAGGGTTTAACTATTCATGATTACAAGAAAGAAATTAGAATTCATGGAATAAAACATAATTAAGCACTTAAAATATTGATTGAATAAAAACCCAATGATTAATTTCACAATCAAACATTTAAAAATCAAGAACAATGATGAATCCTCTCAAGGTTTTCGTGTATTCGTTCTCCAAGAAGTGTTAGGAAAGCCAAAACCATGATTATAATGAAAGAGTATCCATCCTTGTTAAGGAAAATAATGTAGGATTATTTATACAATTAATAAAATCCTTTCCTAAATTAATAGGGATTCTGCTGCCAAGACAACCTATGAGTCGTGGTATGTTTTCGTAGTATGAGTCTGCAGCTTTTGTTTTTCTCAGGTACTAGATTGTGGTACGACTAGTACAATGGTACTATGGGTCATAGGAGCCTTTCGTGGCTTGAACTTCTAAAACTTGGCATATCTGATTTTCTTGCTACTGGTCCTTCATACGACTCGTCCCATGCTGGTATGGCTCGTGCAATTCTTTCATGCCCAAAATCTGCCAAGTGTCCAATCCTATGAATCTCACCATGAATCTATCAATATGACTCATACCTTTCCATCATGACTCATAGCCTTTACTCGTACCACTGGATTTAGCAGATGCACATCTTCAGTATCTCAAGTCACAGGCACTCAGTATGGCTCATACCTAGATGGTACGACTCGTACTGTCAATCGTATGATGACTATGCATTTTATGCATTTTTCTCTAAAGTTTTGCTACAGGTGTCAAGTACAATTAATACTGAGACCTGCAATAAGCCAATTTTTGCATTTTTATATCCTTTTCCAAAATCCAACTCCTGGACTTAACTTCCTTGAAAACAAAGTAAAAGAACCTCATATCCGTATAAATATACATAAGACCAAGCATTTTTCCTATGTTTTAAGTGTTGAAAGTGTTGTAAACTGCGGCACATCTACGCCCTCAACTTAGAACTTTTTCATGTCCTCAGGCAAATAAAAACACTACTACAAACATGATGCTTAACTAGAAAGTTAAATAGAAGATCTACAGTCAACAATATAAAAATTTGCACATATGACCACTGTCATGTACTGACCCTCTTTTCTTTCAAAGAGTCAAAACCAAGACTGTTGTGCACCCATGCAACTATAACTCATGACACAAAGGGATCTAGACATGGAAATAAACGATTAATAGACAAACCGAGCAATCATTAATGCTATTTACACAGACAATTGGAAGTATGTAATACAATCCATATACCCTCATAGCAAACGAAGTCCTAAACACTCACAATGACATATATACATATGAAACCAGGACTATCAAGCAACCACAAAGAAGTTTCATATACTGCACAAGTGATACCATAAGATTTCCCTTATTTTCTCTACTCTGGATTATTGGACAGTGTAACATCCGGAAACTTTCCAAGACCAAATTTAGATGTTGCATGAAGAACCATGGGAAAATCAAAATTTTTTTCTATCTCAAACGACCCACACAACGGACCGTTGGTGGAACCAATGGACCGTTGTAGAGGGTCGTGGGTTACAACAGGTTTCTTCAAGTGGGAAAAATTGATACATAGGATGACCCATTGAACCTAACAACGAGTTGTGTTGTCGTCCTTTGAATCTCGAGTTTAGAGGATTACCAGACTTTTCCATGAGACAACAAGAGGGAACAACGACCCGTGGTTACTACCAATGAGCCGTTGCTACCACATGTCATCCAGTTCTAGACCCCAGCAGTGTGAACCACCAGTAGATACAATGACCCGTTGGTTCTTCTAACAAGTCGTTGTTATGACTCGTTGTCTCCATGCCCAGTTTTCCTACCTGATCCAATGGAAGGTATCAACGGCCCATTGTTTGTTATGACAGATCTTTGTACCCTCCCGTGATTCACCCCAGTGAGCTTAGTTTCTGAACTCAAAAACCACAACTAGCTTCAACGGGCCATTATTTTGACCAACGACCCGTTCTGAGGCCCGTTGGTTCTTGTCGGCCAGACTTCTAGTTTCAATCCCGGGGTTATTTTAGTATTTTCCCAATTTTCTTAACTTGAAACCTCATCGTTATGGGTTTGTATAGGAGGGGATTAAAGGGCAAGAATGACCCTTTCCATTAATTCCTCTAACCTCCCTCAAGAACAGAACGTAAGAACTTCTCTGAAAGCACAAAACAGGAGCAAGGGTTTGATATTCTTCTCATTCGTTCTCAGGGATTTTCACTACGGTTTCTTCTATAGGTATGTGGGAATTTAGCAAGGATATTGTTCTCCCCTTGCGTCCCCCAAAAATCTCTCTCTGTTCACTTTCAGTCCTAGCCCTGAGATTGCGAATTTGAAGATATTGTTATCGTTCTTTGATTAATTCATATGGAATCCTATCCTATGTTAATTGTAGCTATTTTACACCAGTTGGTAACTAAAATGATGCTTGTTCCAGGGAATTATAAATTTAGCCCTAGCTCTTGAAAAGTCAAAAACTAGAATCCTGTTTGAGCATTGAATTCCATAGAATTGCTTGCATATTTTAGAGTTAGGGGCTCCTATAATAATTGTATGTGTTAGAAACTCAGTTACATGTGTGTTGTTCAGATTCAGTCAGAAAGTATATATACTCTGTATTACTCAGAATTGTCGATCTAGCCTCAATTAGATTTTAGCAAACATCGGGGTTAACCAGAATAATGCCAGCTGATCAGTTTGACTACAGTGTTCATCCAAGGTGTCAGTGGTACCTCTTAGTTACCAGAATCAGATTCAGAATATAGATTATTTGGTCCATTAGGCGGTCATGACATTCTAGTTATAGCTCTGACCAGCCCTAGGACCCTAGTTCAGTTTTTAGTTGGTTCTTTAGACGGCTATGACACTCCTTGTTGAGAAGCTCTGACTAGTCTTGGAACACCAGTTTCCAAATCCGGTCCTATAAGACACTTAGGGTGATCTCAGACAGTATCCCTGAGTCAGTTATAGTCTTGGACCCAAGTATCGAGCTATACGCTTGGCAGTAGTAGTCATGGTAGAATTATCCAGTGGGAGTAGGAATTAGCACCGAGAGGGCCGGGGTTCTAGCACACCTAGGTTCCAGAACTACTTTGCCACCATAGCTTATATTTATTGGCCACATGGCCCCAGACCGTGATCTCATAGTCCATGCCTTTATACCTTGGCAAGGTATATTGGGTCCTACCGGTAGGGTGTATACATCGGACTCCATATCTAGCTCACGTGGTTATATGTCGGTTATAGATTCTCCCACTAGTTAGTCCAGTACACTTTAAGAATAAGCAGCTCAATTTAGTTTCAGCTCTATCAGCTTAACTCGGATTATTACAGTATCTCAGACTTAGAACTTTCAGAATTTGGGAATGTTTTTGTCCACCAGAAAGGGTCATCTTGACAATCTCAGTTTACTTTAGATTCTTCAGTTCAGTTTATCAGTTGGTCATTGCTTGTCATTTCAGTTCTGTCATCTATATATTTATCATTATGCTTCTCTCACTTACTCAGTACATTCAAAGTACTGACGCATACTTTTATGCTGTATCATTTCATGATACAGCCGTAGGTTCTCATACCTAGCACCAATAGTCAATTTCGTTCGGATCTCTCTATCAGCAGCAGCAGTGTGAGTCCTCATATTTCGAGGGCATTATTTCATTCATTTCAGTTTTCTTTATCATTATCAGTTAGACTTAGAGTTAGCTGGGGGCTTGTCCCAGCAACTCCTCAGTTAGAGGGCTTTCAGATACAAACTTGATTTCAGATTTTCAGACATTTTAAATCTCTATGTTCAGTTTATAATTTTCATTAATTCTATTATGTTTTATTTCAAATCTTCCTCTATGCATGTTTTACTCAGAATACCAGTGTATGATAGACCAAGGGTTGACTTGGGGTTACTTGTGACTCCAAGTACCGTGTTTCGCCCAGGGTGTAGACTCGGGGCGTGATAAACTTGGTATCATAGCCCACGGTTTAGAGTATCCTCGAAAAGTCTAAAAGCCGCATCGAGTAGAGTCCTTTTCATGGGTGTGAAACGCGCCACACTTATGACAAGGAGGCTGCAAGATGTTATTAGAAAAACTCCCTTTTTTCCATAGTCCTTATCATGCGTTAAAGTTCAATTCCAGTAACACCATTCTAACTCATACTATGTTTCATTTTAGTGAATCATGCCTCCTAGACACGGTAACGAAAGAAGGGCCGGTGACGCCAACAAATCTGCCCCACTAGCCCTGACAGCTCCCCAAGATGATTCAATATCTATCGCTGAATATCAGACGACCATCCAATTGCTGGCCCAAATAGTCACCAACCAGGTGAACCAACAGGTGGTTCCAGTAGCCAGGAATGGAACCGCAACAGCTGCGAGGGTGCTAGACTTCATCTGTATGAACCCTCCATCTTTTCAGGAATCCAAAGTAGGGGAGGACCCCAAAGAGTTCGTGGATGAATTTAGAAAGATTACTTGTATTATGGGTGTCCGCTCTTCCGAGAGTGCTGACCTGGTTGCCTACCAGCTTAAAGGGGTAGCCTAGGTTCTGTATGAGCAATGGAAGGAGGGGCGACCAGTGGGAGCAGGACCGGTGGAGTGGGAGGAGTTCAACACAGCCTTTCTGGACAGTTTTTTCCCTCGAGAGCTGAGGGAGGCAAAGATGGAAGAGTTTATGAATTTGCGACAGGGCAACAGAACTGTGGAGGAGTATGCTCTGGAGTTTACTAGGCTGTATAAGTACGCTCCAGAGATGGTAGCCGAGCTAAGGGCTCGCATACTGAAATTTGTAAATGGAGTGTCAAATATGGTCCTCAAAGAGTGCAGGACGGCGATGTTAATTAAGGATATGGACCTCTCTAGCTTGATTGTTTATGCCCAGCAAATTGAGGTCGAAAAGCTGAAGGAGATGAAATGTAAGAACAAACAAGCAAGGACTGGACAGTTAGATTTCTTCTATCAGAGGTATAGTGGGGGTAGCCGCCCACAGCAGCAACAACAACAACAGCAGCAGAGAGCCCCAGTACCCAGTTTAGCTAGTGCCCCAACCTTTCGGTCCCGTCAGGACCTGAGGGGTGGAGCATCTGGCTCTCAGTCTCAGACTCACAGTATCGGGAATAGGTATCCAGCTTGCCCCAAGTGCGGCAATAATCACCCGAGCGAGTTCCTTCAGGGCAAAGAGGGCTGTTTTGGGTGTGGACAACTTGGACACATGTTTAGAGAGTGCCTGACAGCAGGGCGAGGGAGATCACAATCCACCATATCATCAGCCCCGATAGGCCATCCGGCTCAGCGGGCCAACACATTAGGTACAGATGGCGGTCAATGTCAGAATCGTTTCTATGTTCTATCGTCCTGTCAGCATCAGGAAAACTCACTTGACTTGGTTACTGGTATGTTACGTCTCTTCCATCTAGACATGTATGCCCTCTTAGACCTAGGAGACACTCTTTCATTCGTGACTCCCTATATAGCAGTCCAGAGGTCCTCTCAGAACCATTCTCAGTCTCTACCCCAGTTGGCGAGTCAGTTAGAGCTAGCCGGGTGTATAGAAACTGCCCAGTCTCAGTCCTAAGTAAAGTTATTCCAGCCGATCTTGTAGAATTAGACATGGTCGACTTTGACCTTATTCTTGGCAAGGATTGGTTACACTCCTGCTATGCCTCAGTTGATTGATGAACTAGAGTTGTCAAGTTCCAGTTTTCAAAAGAACCAGTCAGCAGTTCAACGCCTAAGGGTAGGTTTATTTCCTATCTTATGGCCCAGAAACTCATTTCAAAGGGATGTATTTATCATCTGGTTTGGGTCAAGGATTCTAACTCAGAGACCCCAACTATGCAGTCAGTTCCCATGGTCAATAAGTTCCCAAATATTTTTCCTGAGGATCTTCCCGGAGTTCCCCCTGAATGGGAAATAGACTTCGGAATAGATCTCCGCCCAGATAATCAGCCTATCTCCATCCCTCCTTACAGAATGGCTTTAGTGGAGATTAAGGAGTTGAAGGAGCAGTTAAAAGACCTTCTTGACAAGGGATTTATCGGACCCAACATCTCTCCCTGGGGTGCTCCAGTGCTATTCGTGCGTAATTAAGACGATACCCTCAGAATGTGCATAGATTACCGTCAGCTGAACAAAGTCACAATCAAGAACAAGTATCCCCTACCCAGAATTGACGATCTGTTTTACCAACTTCAGGGAGCCTTTTATTTCTCCAAGATCAATCTCAGGTCAGGGTACCATCATCTAAGAGTCAGAGAGTGTGACATACCAAAAACAGCTTTTAAAACTCGGTTTGGTCACTACGAGTTTGTGGTGATGTCTTTCAGATTAACAGACGCCCCAGCAGCCTTCATGGATTTAATGAACAGGGTTTTCAAGCCGTATCTGGATATGTTCGTTATTGTATTTATCGACGACATTCTAGTATACTCTAGAAATGAGGAAGAGCATGCCAATTACCTAAGATTAGCATTACAGAAACTTAGGGACCGCCAATTATTCGCCATGTTCAGCAAGTGCAAATTTTGGTTAAAGTACGTGACTTTCTTAGGTCATGTGGTCTCAGGTGAAGGAATACAAAGTAGACCCTCACAAGATAGCAGAAGTGAAGGATTGGCCCAGACCTACCTCTCCTACTGAAATCAGGAGTTTCTTGGGCTTAGCAGGTTATTACCGACAGTTTGTGGAAGGATTCTCCTCTATAGCATCTCCTTTGACTAAGTTAACTCAAAAGAAGGTAAAATTTCAGTGATCGGACGAGTGTGAGAAGAGTTTTCAGGAGTTAAAAACTCGACTCACCACCGCTCCAGTTTTAACCTTGCCGGAAGAAATAGATGGGTTGGTTGTTTAATGTGATACATCCAGAGTTGGACTTGGCTGCGTTTAGATGCAGAGGGGCAAAGTGATAGACTACGCTTCCAGGTAGCTCAAAGTTCATGAGAAGAATTATCCAACTCATGACTTGGAGTTGGAAGTGGTGGTTTTTGCGCTAAAGATATGGATGCATTACTTATATGGAGCTCACGTAGATGTATTTACAGATAATAAGAGTCTTCAGTACTTGCTGAGTAAGAAGGATCTAAATCTGCGTCAGAGAAGGTGGTTGGAATTGCTAAAAGACTACCAAAATGAGTGTGCTATATCACCCGGGCAAAGACAATGTGGTGGCTGATGCCCTAAGAAGAGTGTCTATGGGTAGCGTGGCTCATGTAAAAAAAGGCAATAAGGAGCTGGTGAAGGATATTCACAGGCTAGCCCAGTTAGGGGTGCAGCTGGTGGATTCAGCCGATGGTGGGGTGGTAATGCAGAGTGGGTTGGATTCATCCCTGGTAGTTGATGTTAAGTCCATATAAGATGAAGATCCAATTCTACTTAAACTTAAAGAAGCAGTTCTCAGAAAGGAAGTTGAGGCTTTCTCCAAGGGGGGAGATGGTGTGCTCCGTTACCAGGGAAGGTTGTGTATACCGGATGTTGGTGAGTTGAGACAGCAGATACTGGTTGAGGCACACAGCTCAAGATACTCCATACACCCTGGTGCTACAAAAATGTACCGCGATCTGCGGGATATTTTTACTGGTGGAACAGAATGAAAAGAGACATTGCTGAATTTGTAGCCAAGTGCCCGAACTATCAGCAAGTTAAGTTGGAACACCAGAGACCAGTAGGTATGACTCAGGATATCAATATATCCACATGGAAGTGGGAATAAGTAAACATGGACTTCATTACATTTCTACCTTGAACTCGTCGGAAACACGATTCAATCTGGGTGATGGTAGATCGGATGACTAAGTCAGCACATTTCCTCCTAGTGAAAATCACAGATTCAGCTGAGGACTATGCTAGGCTTTATATATGGGAACTAGTTAGACTTCATGGGATTCCATTATCCATTATCTCAGACAAAGGTACCCAATTCAGCTATCACTTCTGGAAGTCTTTTTAGAAAGGACTAGGTACCTAGGTCAAGCTCAGCATAGCCTTTCACCCGTAGACTGATGATCAAGTTGAGCAGACCGGAAAATTCAGACCCTAGAAGATATGTTGAGGGCTTGCATGATCGATTTCAAGGGAAGTTGGGATGACCACTTGCCTCACATCGAGTTCGCATACAACAAAAACTACCACTCTAGCATTCAGATGGCCCCATCTGAGGCATTATATGGTAGGAGGTAGATCTCCCTTAGGGTGGTTTGAGGTTGGTAAACCTACCCTAATAGGGCCAGACTCAGTTCACAAGGCAATGCAGACAGTTCAGCTCATCCGAGAAATGTTGAAAACAACTCAGAGCCGTCAGAAATCTTATGCCGATGTGCGGAGAAGAGAGTTGGAGTTTGCAGTTGATGATTGGGTATACCTGAAAATTTCTCCATGAAAGGGGTGATGATGTTTGGAAAAAAGGGAAAGCTCAGTCCCAGGTATGTGGGACCCTACAGAAATTTTAGGCGAATAAAAAATGTGGCCTACGAATTAGAACTACCTTCAGAATTAGCAGCCGTGCACCCAGTCTTCCATGTGTCACTACTGAAAAAGTGCATTGGTGATCCAACTTCAGCGGTGCCATTGGATAGTGTGTAGATAAAGGATAGTCTCTCTTATGAAGAATTTCCAGTTTAGATCCTTAACCGTCAGGTTCGTAAGTTGAGAAACAAAAAAATAACTTCGGTGAAAGTTTTGTGGAGGAATCAACTAGTTGAGGGAGCCACATGGGAAGCAGAAGCAGACATGATGGCCAGATACCCTCACTTGTTCTCTCCATTTCAGTTCCAGAATCAGGTACTAAATCCCTTCTTAGTACTCTACTCAGTTCCGTACTCATAAGCTCTATTTAGATTTCTTATGTGCGTCCTAGTTGCATCAGCTCTGTTAGTACGGTTAAGTTAGTTTGGAGTCGATTACTCCTTCAGAAATTAGTTCATAGCCTTAAGTTTAGAAATTTCAGCTCTTTTCCTAGTTTTGGTCTTCATTCAAGGACGAATGATCCCAAGGGGGAGATATTGTAACACTCCGAAACTTTTCTAGACCAAATTCAGACGTTGCATGAAGAACCATGGGAAAAAGAGAATTTTTCTGTTTCAGACGACCCACACAACGGACCATTGTAGAGGGTCGTAGGTTGCAACAGGTTTCTTTAAGTGGGAAACAACGAGACATAGAACGACCCGTTAAACCTAACAACGAGCTGTCTTGTCGTCTGTTGATTCCCGAGTTTAGAGGATTACCGTACTTTTCTCTTAGACAACGAGAGGGAACAACGACCCGTGGTTACTACCAACGAGCCATTGCTACCACCTATCGTCCAGTTCTAGACCCCAGCAGTGTGGACCCCGAGTGGATACAACGACTCGTTGGTTCTTCTAACGAGTCATTGTTATGACTCATTGTCTCCATGCCCATTTTTCATACCTGATCCAATGGAAGGTATCAACGGCCCGTTGTTTGTTCTGACAGATCGTTGTACCCTCCCGTGAGTCACCCCAGTGAGCTTAGTTTCTGAACTCAGAAACCACAACTAGCTTCAACGGGCCATTATTTTGACCAACGACCCGTTCTGAGGCCCGTTGGTTCCTATCAGCTAGACTTTTGGTTTTAATACCGGGGTTATTTTAGTATTTTCCCAATTTTCTTAACTTGAAACCTCATCGTTATGGGTTTGTATAGGAGGGAATTAAAGGGCCAAAACAACCCTTTCCTTTCATTCCTCTCAACTCCCTCAAGAACAGAACGTAAGAACTTCTCTGAAAGCACAGAGTAGGAGCAAGGGTTGATATTCTTCTTATTCCTTCTCAGGTATTTTCACTACGGTTTCTTCTACAGGTATGTGGAAATTAAGCAAGGAGATTGTTCTCCCCTTGAGTCCCCCAAAAATCTCTCTCTGTTTACTTTCAGTCCTAGCCCTGAGATTGCGAATTTGAAGATATTTTTATTGTTCTTTGATTAATTCATGTGGAATACTATCCTATGTTAATTGTAGCTATTTTCCACCAGTTGGTAACTAAAATGATGCTTGATCCAGGGAATTAGAAATTTAGCCCTAGCTCTTGAAAAGTCAGAAACTAGAATCCTATTTGAGCATTGAATTCTTGAGAATCGCTTGCATCTTTTAGAGTTAGGGGATCCTATATTAATTGTATGTGTTAGAAACTCAGTTACATGTGTGTTGGTCAGATTCAATCAAAAAGTCTATATAATCTGTATTACTCAGAATTGTCGGTCTAGCCTCAATTAGATTTTAACAAACCTCGGGGTTAACCAAAATAATGCCAGCTGATCAGTTTGACTACAGTCTTCTTCTAAGGTGTCAGTGGTGCCTCTTAGTTACCAGAATCAGATTCAGAATATAGATTATTTGATCCATTAGGCAGTCATGACATTCTAGTTGTATCTCTGACCAGCCCCAAGACCCCAGTTCAGTTTTTAGTTGGTTCTTTAGACGGCTACGACGCTCCTTGTTGAGTAGCTTTGACCACTCTTGGAACACCAGTTTCCAAATCCGGTCCTATAATACGCTCAGTGTGATCTCAGACAGTATCCCTGAGTCAGTTATAATCTTGGACCCAAGTATCGAGCTATACGCTTCACAGTAGTAGTCATGGTAGAATTATCCAGTGGGAGTAGGAATTAGCACCGAGAGGGCCGGGGTTCCAGCACACCTAGGTTCTAGAACTACGTTGCCACCATAGCTTATATTTATTGGACTCATGGCCCCAGACCGTGATCTCACAGTCCATGCCTTTATACCCTGGCAACATATATTGGGTCCTACCAGTGGGGTGTATACATCGGACTCCACGTCTAGCTCGCGTGGTTATATGTCGGTTATAGACTCTCCCACTAGTCAGTCTAGTACACTTTCAAAATATGCAGCTCAGTTCAGTTTCATCTCTATCATCTTAACTCGGATTAGTACAGTATCTCAAACTCAGAACTTTCAGACTTAGGGCATGTTTTTGTCCACCAGACAGGGTCATCTTGACCATCTCAATTTACTTAAGATTATTCAGTTCAGTTTATCAGTTGGTAATTGCTTGTAATTTTAGTTCTTTCATATATATATTTATCATTATGCTTCTCTCGCTTACTCAATACATTCAAAGTACTGACGCATACTTTTATGATGTATCATTTCATGATACAGCCGCAGGTTCTCAAACCCAACACCGATAGTCGATTTCGTTCGGATCTCTCTATCAGCAACAACAGTGTGAGTCCTCATATTTCGAGGGTGTTATTTCATTCATTTCAGTTTTCTTTATCATTATCAGTTAGACTTAGAGTTAGCTGGGGGCTTGTCCCAACAACTCCTCAGTTAGAGGGCTTTCAGATACAAACTTGATTTCAGATTTTTAGATATTTTAAATCTCTATGTTCAGTTTATAATTTTCATAAATTCTATTATTTTTTATTTCAAAGATTCCGCTATGCATGTTTTACTCAGAATACAAGTGTATGATAGACCAAGGGTTGACTTGGAGTTACTTGTGACTCTAAGTACTGTGTTCCGCCCAAGGTGTGGACTCGAGGCGTGATAGACAGTCAGGTTTGGATCACTATAGGACTTTTATTGGCATGTAATGTAGGCTTGGGGATGGGTTGATAAATATGGATATAGTGACTTAACCTACTTGGCACTATATAGAATCTAGCTCCACTTCCAACTTTTTTCCTTTTTTCTTCCTTTCTCCATTTTATTCATCTTTTAACTGGTGGGTGTAGTTTACTTTTTACTTTTCTATTTTTTTTCAATTTTTTTTTCTTTTTGTTCTCTTTATTTCACACCACACCCTACCTTTTACTAACTAGCCTTTTCTTTTCTCCCCTACATCATCTATGCACCCCTACAATAACCACCCTCAACTTAGGCATTTTTCCTGAGTTGAGGTTCACAATATCCAAAGAGGGACCAGGGCCAAAAAAGGTTCATTGTAAATAAAACTGGGAAGGTGAATGGGCTAATCAAAGAAGAGGGTCAACTTTAGGCTCAAACATGGGATCAAGAGATAATTTCATTTGGTAAGGCAAGTTAAGCTAAAAGTGGGCTAAATCAAAAATAGCCTATGATCCTTTCCTAACCAACTATCCTATGACATAAGAAAAGACTAACCGACCAAGTTCTGGATCACCCACACAGTATTGAACTAGGTAAGAACCTCACTCACACATGGTACAGGGTTGCATGTCACTATCTATCTAGTTCATGCATAGCTATACTAAAGTTAATCATGCTAATCTATCAAATGCCATAAAAAGATCCACATTGGTCATGCTTTGCAGTCAACACACAAAGCTAATCACACAATTTTTTTTAAAAAGGGATCATTTTTTCAAAAACTATAATACATCAAATACATGTGCATTTTATTTTATGTTAAGTATTCCTAAGCTACTTCTAGTTAAACAAAACAAAAATATCATAAATATGCTGGTTCTACTAGATAGCATGTCTGAGGAAAAAGAATCACGACAACAAAAATCCTCGAACGAACAAAACAAACAGACCCCCTCAAAAAACATGCATTGTCCCCAAAGTAGTGAAATAAAAACTGGAGAGGAACATACATGTGGCGCTCTAAGCGCTCCTGTCATTGTCAACAGGTGGGTGTGAAGGCACACTCTCTGCCACAACAATCGTGGCGCCAGTAGTGGCCAATGCACTCAATGGTGTGATGGTGATTGTGGGGGTTATCACTACCCCCTCTATTGTCTTGGCCGCCTCAGTGACCTCAGTATCAATCTGCGCTGAATGTGGCTCACATGAAGAGTCCTTGCCACTCATAGGCTCACTAGGCACAACAGCTGAGCTCCCAGCTCCTCTATATCTCTCCTGCAGCTCAGACATGCGCTGATCATGATTCTGCTGGCTAGCTACTATCACCCACCTACGCTCTTTCTTCTCTCTCTTCCTCCTCCTCCTGGAGGTCTCCTAATCAGCTACCTCAGATGACATCCTCTTTCCTCTATCTCCAATGGTCAACTCATGAGTCCAGAATTCCCCTAAATCAAGCTTGTCCTTAGGCTCATCCTCAAACAAAGGAATGGTGGGAGCTGGTAATATGACCGACTATCGAGATGTTAGCTTGGCGACCTGGCTCCTGATCGAGCTCGACTCATCCCGCAAACTCCTCATGTCTAGTAGCTCTCTAACCGCTCATTGAGCTGAAGCTCAGAACTATTGTGCATAGTGTGCAAGGCTATGGATACTGCATCGATCTCGGCCCTCACCCATGGTTTGACCTTCTCCATCATAACATTTACCTTCTTCTCTATCAAGGTCAGCCTCTTGGCCATCTTATACAAGAAGTCCTGTGGAACTAGGAAATAACTAGCTAAGACCTATCCTGAAATAGCTAGTGGAGAAGAGGATGAAGTACTAGGGGTAGCTGCTATGTGGTCGGCCTCAGTGGCTGGCACCTCGCTCTACTCGACTGATGTGGGTGCATTTGCATGCTCGTTCCCTGCTATCTATGGTGTCAGGACTACTGCTGGTGTTCTAACCCATCCCACCAGGGTCATCTCATCCCGTATAAGCCTAATATCCACAATCCGTGTGCCTCCAACTATGATGTTAATCTTTGCTATCATCCAGATAACTGCCTCCTTGCAGAGACTGTATATGAGACTCAAGAATGGAATTATAGTGCTCAATATTAGAGCTCGATCCTGAATCTCCTTTTCTATGATCCACGAGATGTTGATAGCATATCTTGACATGATACTCGCCACCAAACCCGCTCTGTCAGCACTCAATGTGTTATCATTAGTCGCAGGTGCCAACCTATGGCGAACTAGTGTCTAGCAAGCCTTCGCAATNATCTTGACATGATACTCGCCACCAAACCCGCTCTGTCAGCACTCAATGTGTTATCATTAGCCGCAGGTGCCAACCTATGGCGAACTAGTGTCTAGCAAGCCTTCGCAATGAAATTAAGCAAGGATTTGGTGACCTGTCGTGCATTATTCACCCATATTGCTTCCTCCTTCTCCTTAGCTATCACCTTGGCTAACCACCTCACATGTCTCTGCCTCTCCTTCGCACTCAACTATTTGACCTTTTATAGGGCCTCAATGCAGTGATCGAACTCTGCAGTGGAGGCTGGAGCCAGATAAGCCCGTATAACATTCGGGTAGTGGCACGCTTGAGACATCCACTGTCCACCCCCACACTATAACACTCTCCAGTCTAGGCTGCTCCTTTACCTTTTGCCTAGTTGGAGTCTGATGCTCTATGGTCACCAAGTAGTTGGCATAAAACTCCCTGACTATATCAACACTGAAGCTATCAGGGGTTCTTTCAATCCAACTAAAGTCATACAATTCAAACAATTTCTTTATCTCCTTGACTTATTTCAATGCCTCAGTTAGGACCCCCGACTCCTCCTGAATGCTCCTCCTAGGTTTTTCTTCAATGGGTGAGGCCCTGCTCATAAATCTCTCGAGCTCCTAACATACCCTACTTTATTGTACGACTCTCAGATAGTGGGGTCTGCTCATCATCATCTTCCTCAGATTTGGCCTTGCATGAACCCACTCCATATTGGGCCTCAGCTAACCCTTCCTCTGCATTCGAGCCACTATCAAACTCCTGTGACTAGGTATCCTCTCCATCCTCAGACTAGGGTGCATCTACCGGAGTAGCTGAGGTAGCTATGGCCTGAGCCTTGGCCTGTTCCCTAGTGGTTTGTGGCTCATTAGTCTCATTAATATCAACTTCATACTCCTTTATTGAACCATTAGGTGTATTTTCCTCCTACTCGGATGTAGAGGCCTCATCCCTTAGGGCCTTTCGAGCTGCTATCTCATCTCTGGCCCTTTTATTCTAGGCTGTCTTGTTTGCTTGTTGTTTGTGTGCCATTGTACCCATGGAGAAGGAATTATTACACATGATATCATAGAATGAAAGCAAAAAAGAGTGACTGCAGTATCCTGCTACGGTTCATCAGTACGAGTCATACCAAGGTGGTATGATCCATACTGAGATCGTAGTACCTCTTTTTTATAGTCACGACTCATTGGTATGACTCATACCAGGGCGGTATGATTCGTACTGATGGTCGTATCATACACTTATAAGAATGTGACTTTCTATAATTTTGGTACGACTTGATATCACGATTCTTAGTGGGATTCTATGAGTCATACCAGGGGGCGTAATTTTAATTCTGAATTTGACCCTCTCTACTTTTATAGTATGACCACTTGGTATGACTCGTGGTGGGATACCACGGTTCGTACTAAGTCCCCTACCATGAATTTCAAATTTACTGATTATGGGACAATCCCGATGAATCATTCTACGAGTCATAGTAGGAACCACGAGTCGTAGGATGGCTTGTAAATCCTGTCTTCACTATGTGCATCAACAAGTGTGTAAGAAATCATATTATTGGGGTGGATACTCAGACTTCACCACCCTCTTTTATTCACAAAAACACACAATTTCACTACCCACTCAATCCCCATAGTAAAATTTTCCCACTAACTCGCTACCCACAAGCACTTAAATTTATTGAGCAATTTAATTTCAAAAACCCATAATACAAGAGCACTTGTAGCCTCTAATCATATTCCTCCACTTCATTTTCATAAGTAGAGGATTCATAGTGACTAGCCTCTCCTAGAAAGAGAGGAGGATGAAAATTTTCAACTTACTTGCTAGATTCTTGGATGTTCTTGCTTACTTCGGGTTTGGAGTAGGAATTCAAGTAAAATTTGCAAGTTTATTGAAAAATTTCAAGCTTAATTAGAATGGGAGTAAGTTACAGGTGAGTGTAGAGTGAGGGGAGGAAATCACGGGTTGAAGTAGAAAATTTTGGACCATATTTGTGTTTAAATAAGTTTTGGGCAAATTTAAAAAATCTGGGCTGAGTTTGGTCAGCTGGGTTTTGCCTGTCATGACTCATACCACGAGTCGTAGGTCATACCTATGAATTGTTCCTTGCATCTGTACCTGGAGACTCGAAAGACTTACCTGGGAACCTATGAGTGCATGGTACGGTTTGTACCAAGATGCAACGACCCGTTCCATGACTCGTTGGTCAGAGTTTCTACACTTCAACACTTAGTATTATTCATCATGACAGTGGGTACTACGACTCGTACCATGTAGATATGATTCGTAATGACCAGCCGTAGTGTGAACTTCTGAATATTATCAAGTCTCTGCTTCTCAATACGGATGGGACTACGAGCCGTACCATCATACTATGATTCATACTGAAGCTTGTAGTCTAGACCTGAACTACATTTTTCATATTTTAGTCCCTGTTTCACCTACACATGAATACATATTAGTCAAGATACTTGAGTTGCCTCCCAAGAAGCGCCTGATTTAACATCATTGCACGACGCAGGTAGTTTGGTTACTCAGGATTCACCAAACCACCTCATGGGTTGACTCCTATGCAACACCTGAGTTAATGTCGTGGAACGATGCGAGTCTCTTGACTACTCAGAATTTGTCAAGAAGCTCCAACTCCACATCAATAGCTGAGACTACTCGAAACTCATTCGTTTGCTTCATTGACCTACAAACATTGAAAGTGATATCTTCTTATTCATCCTGAACTTTAGCTGACCAGCTTCAACGTCCACTAAAGCTCTCCCAGTGGCAATGAATGGTTTCCCCAAGATGATGGAAACCTAAAAATCCACTTTGGAATCTAGGATCACGAAGTCAGCCGGAAAGATGAACTTGTCCACTTTCACTAAAACATCATGGAGAATACCTGTTCGGCCATCAATAGTTGCATTATTGTCCGTGTGGGGGTTCCGAAGCCCAACTGTTTGAACAGAACTAGCAGCATCATATTAATGCTAGCTCCTAGATCACACAGTGCTCTAGAAAACTCAAAATCTCCAATAGTACATGGGATGGTGAAGGCACCTGGGTCTTCCTTATTTTGTGCAAGGACCCATAAGGCTATGGCACTATAATGGTGCAAATTTCCAACAGTCTCATAGCTCACAAATCATTTTCTGATCACCAGGTCCTTCATAAACTTTGCATACCCAGGCATCTGCTCCAATGCCTCAACTAAGGGAATATTCACTGACAACTACTTTAGCATGGATAAGAATTTCTGGAATTTCCATCATCCAACTTCTTTTTCATCCTCTGAGGGAACGATGAAGGTGGTTGAGGGATAGGCTGAAAAATCTATAGGGCCTCTTTCACCTTTCCTTTTTCTACAGCAAGCTCTTTTACATCACTGGAGTCTTGGTCAAGTCAGCATCACCTTCAATTACCTGCTCTGAAGTCTCATCCTCCTCATCTACATCAATCTCCTTCTGTTTTCCCAATTCAACTACAATTGGCATGTGTTATACCCCGAAAGCTCAAAAAGAGGACCCAGGAGTTGAAACGGGAAAAATTGTGAAATTGATGTTGCAGGCACAAGATGAGTCGTGGGACGACTCATGAGGATAACCCAAGAGTCGTCAGGTGACTCATGGGGAAGGCCAGTGAAGAGTTGGGAAGTTTGGAGGATAGGGTCCCCACAGGCGTGGGAACGACTCGTGGTCAAACATCACGAGTTGTTAGATCAGACATGGGGTGAGGAAAGAGGAACAGAAAAGGAAGGAACTAGTGTACTTCACGGGTGGTGACCATGAGTTGTGGTCAGCCACCACAATTCATTGGGTTCCCCGTTACCTGCTAGATGATTAATTCCAGAGTTTGAGGTAGTGCAGTTGACGATTGGTGACCACGATTCGTGGTCACCCCTGACGAACCATTATGTGACCCATTACAAGCCCATGAGATTTAACGAGCAGTGTACTTGACGAGCTAGGCAACGAGTTGTTGCTGAGGACCACGATCCGTCAGGTCGTCCGTTAGGACCATCTGGCAGTATTTTCCTGCGAATTTAGTAAGGGTCTTTTCATAATTCTTAAGTTCCTAAGACCTATACTACATCATTTAAGGATTGTTTTTAAGGGTTTTAATAGGGGAAAAGCTATTGTAAGTTGTTTCATTCCATGCATGCAAGGTTGAGAGGTTGAAGAGGTGATTTAGAGCAAGTCTTCAAGGTTTCCATTAGAATCTCATCTTGGGCAATCACGGAAGTGGTAGAATCATCCCTTCCAAGTATGTAGGGTTATGAGTGGGTGTCTTCTTCCACATCCATGCAATTTTTATTGAATCGTGAAAATCTCCTATGATCAAGTGTGGGGCTTTACTCGAATGCATGAATATTCAATTTTTTTTACATGGGTATGAGTTGATTATGATTTTATTATCGAATTTTGAAGCATGAGATAATTTTACAATGATTTAAATTTAAATTATGTTTCTAGTTTTTATGAATGTTGAAGCCCATTGATGATATGATCATGAAAAGCGAGATCTATGAAGATAATGTGATAATGATGAGACATTATGATGCAAAGCATGAT
>JACEIK010010432.1:0-22069 GCA_018107945.1 Datura stramonium
TGTATCTGAGTCCGGAGGACTCCTGTAACTGTAAATTGTAATCTGTATCTGTAATCTGCCCCCTGGGCGCAAGCGCTCGACAGGGTAAGCTATAATGCTATGCTAATCATCCTGATGTGGGGAATGCTGCATCCCATCTTCATCCTACTGCGGACGGCATGCCACTCCTTGGAGTGACGTATCCTCACCCTCTGGCGAGCGAGTCAGCACAACTATTAACCCTGGGGCGGCAAGGAAGCTCTAAGGGTGCCCTCATAGCACAAATAGGTCTCAACAAACAATAATCACGTATAAAAAGCATGTTCGATCTGAAAATACTATCCGTATTCCGATTTCTTATTCTGAACTCTTTTCTGCATTAAATTGATTCTCATACTGAGCATTACTGTATCTGAAATATTATCTGACTGTCTGATACTGATTTACTGACCTTTATTATGAATATAGCATAATAACATAAAACATGCTTGCTGGATTCATACTGGACTCAATACTCGACTTCTGCATTCTTTCTTCTAGAGTTCACGCTATTTGCTATACTAGGATTACTAACTTGCCGAAGGAACTGACTTTAAATACCTTCGCTTCTGATTTCCCGGCTAACTAGCGTAATTCGGTCAATATTCCGCTATTTCTCCAACTCCATCCATATATATATCAATTAAGACTAAATACGTTAATATTCTGAAAGAAAATATCACTTTTAATATATATATATATAACCCAAACTTTGACTTATCGAAATACGGCTGAAAACTCACTATTTCTCGGAAGTCCAAAAGGGAGAAATACTCACATTAGGGATAAGAGTATATTGACACTAATTTGGAGCAATTCTACTTACCTTAACTTGGTAGCACGATGATTCGCCGGCCGAATTTTGTGAAACTAAACACGTAGGAATGCTCCTCGCTACTTGATACCTCACTACCCAAGGTTAATTCGAGTTTGGACCGCGTTTAATAGCATAAACGAAAGAAATTTCAAGAAACCCTTCGTCCTCCTCTATTTTCCTTCGTGTTTACTGGAAATTACATAATTTTATTAAATAAACCAAAGTGGAGGGGTTTATATACTTTATCCTGGACAGGGCCTCCGTGGAACGGCGCCATCATGGAGGCCCTCCCTCCGTGACACGGCGCCATCGCGGAGGGGTTCTTTCCCTACTCCTTCCGCGATGGTTCGACATGTCACTTATCCGGTCTTTCCCCGGGCCTTTTCATAGCATGTATGGCATTCAAAAACTCTTAACCAACATGCGAATAGGCCATCTACACATCGAGAATTTACGGGGTCTAACAAAATCCTCTATAAATTCCTTGCGCAGCTATCCAAAATTGTCCTTGGAGGCTTCTCAGGTAATTATTTTCCCTTTTGATGATTTTTCCCTTAAAAGTGATGCGGGTAATTTGCGTTGGCGCCTACATTTTGCAGGTGCCAATTTGCGGCTCGCAGATGCCTCTTCAGTCCCAAGCATTGCTCCTTCTAGGCTATCTGCATTTACAATTACGGTTCGCAGATACCAATCTTCGGCACACACGTTTGGTTCTAGTAAATCTCCAGATCTTCCCGCGTGGCACCTGCTAAACGCAGATGCAGACTTGTGGCACACATGTCCTTAATTTTCTCCCAATGGATTGCATTCAGTTCAATTCCTTCATCTTCTTAATTCCAACCAAATGCCTGAGGAAAGGCATAATACCTTTTTTCCATGTTCTTACCTATATTTTTCTTTGTTTTGAGTTTATAATCCTTATGAAATATATGAATTCCTGATTTTATGTTTCCTTTTATCTAATGAATGTTTCTAGATGTTTGGAGTAGGAAACCAAGGAAAAAGGATCCAAAAATGACTCAAGGTAATGAAGATGAAGAGTTTGCGTAAGTCGGCTTGGGCTGTGGCTAGCATGGCGAGCCCAACACTTTTGTTTAATCGAAAAATGAACCAAAGTTGGTGCTATGGATGGCATGGGGCGCCAGGTACTCTATATTTGAATATGAGAATTTGATTTAACCTTGGCGAGATGGTTGTTGTTGAGCCTTAGAAGCATTCCGGACATAGGGAATTTTCCTAACATTCTGGGATATGGTTAGAATGGGACACCTGAAGGGTCATGATGCTCATAAATTGACTAACACTCTGGTGCTATGGATGAAGTGGGGTGCCAGAGGTGATAGAAATTCAGAAATTTGGCTAACTCCTTAGTGTTATGGTGAGAGTGGGGCACCCGGAGCCATTCATCAGAGGAAATTTGACTAACTCTATGGTGTTATGGATGGGGTGGTGCGTCAGACCCTCCTGGACGGAGTTTTTCTAACTTTTAAGCCAAATACTTGTGGAAAAAAGTATCGTTTGAAGTCTCACTTATATATATAACATCTAGGGAATTTTTAGTAGAAAATTGATTATATCGATCATCATTTTGAAGGTTGTAAACACACCTTTTGTAGGAGAGAGAAGTTCTACTTAGCTTTCTTCTTTGCTTTGTTGTTTTACTGAGAATGATGATGTTATCTTTGTTTTTATTTTTCTCTATGAGTGGCTAAACGCCCACTCTAAGGTTTTAGCTGTAGTTGATAGTTGAAGTTTGAAAGACTGTTGATTGCTAGTTTTTATTCTTAATAAAGGTTGTTAATATTTACTTGTTTTAATTTCTTATTCACTAGATTGATCACCTTGTGAATAAATCTGTTGGCTTTTGGTTGAACTTGGGAAAGGGAACTGAAAGGATTAAAAGTAGATATAAAACAAGAATTCGAAGATCCTTTGGCCCATGGGTTGGAGGTTAGAAATTGTTGTTGGGGATAGAAATATACCCTTCAACCCTGTTTAGTTGAATAAAATTAAGCATAACTGTTGTTTCATGTTTCTCCTGCGACCATAGGGATATAGGCGTTAGGGTTCATGAGATAGTTCTTGGATGCTCAGGAGAGTGGAAAGAAATGGGATAGTAACTTGCAACTAGCAATCTTAGGAGGAATAAATCTAGCGTAATCATGTCTTGAAAGCTCAAGCTGAAATGAAAGTGCCAATTCCCTAGATTTTCATCATCATTTGAAGTACAAAAAGTGTGAAACAATCTTAGTTCTTTAGTTAATTTTAAATTTCATGTTTTTGGTAGTTTAATTCTCCAAACCATTTCCTATTTTATCTATTTTTTTAGAATAGCGAAATAAAGAAATAACCTTAAAACGATTGATTTGTCAAGTCTCTGAGGGATCGATAATCGAGACTTCAACATCCTGAATTACTTGACTAACATGTGTGCTTGCGTGCGCTTGGGTGACATCAAGGTTTTGGCGCCATTGTCGGGGACTTAAAGATTGATTGATCAGCTCTTCATTGGCCAACTCTTCATTGGCCAGCTCTTCCGTAACCTGGACATCCTGGACTGGGACAACTCGGGATGGGTCTCTTATGTACTTTCTTAGCATAGATACGTGGAAAAGTGGATGAACGGACTCTAATTCTTGAGGAAAGTTCAAGTTGTATGCCACCTGGCCTACTTTCCGCCAAATCTGATAAGGCCCAACGAATCTTGGACTGAGCTTACCTTTCTTGCCGAATCTCATCACCCTTTCATTGGAGATACTTTAAAAAATGCCCAGTCATTCACATTAAATTCCAGGTTTCTGCGTCGTACATCAGCATACGATTTCTAGTGGCTTTGAGTAGTCAGTAGGTGTTCTCTGATAAGCTTTACCTTCTCCTCTGACTGATAAATAATATCTGGCCCAATCAGTGCTGACTCCCCTACTTCAAACCAGCCAACTGGCGATCTATATTTTTGCCCATACAACTCCTCAAAGGGCGCCATCTGGATAGCTGAGTGATAACTATTGTTATAAGAAAACTCAATCAACGGTAAATGCTCGTCCCAGCCACCTCCAAAGTCCAGCACACACGCCCGTAGAAAATCCTCGAGCGTCTGAATAGTGCATTCTGCCTGTCCATCCGTCTGAGGGTGGAATGTTGTGCTCAAATTAATCTGCGTTCCCAGACCTCTCTAAAACGACTACCAAAATCAAGCTGTAAATTGTTCTCCTCTGTCAGAGATAATAGATACTGTAACACCATGTAATCAAACTATTTCTCTTATATACAATTCGGCGTAATCTTCGGCAGAGAAAGTAGCTTTTACTGGCAGGAAATGGGCTGATTTCGTTAGTCTATCAACAATTACCCAAATTGAATCATGTCTATGCACAGTATGGGGTAATCCTACTACAAAGTCCATGTTTATTGCTTCCCGCTTCCACGAGGCACTGACTATATCAGAGTCAATAGCACAGTTTACGGTGTTCGCTTTTACTTCTTTGGCGGTTAGGACACTAGGCTACAAATTCTGTATCTCCCTCTTGTACACATCCACCGGTAGATCTCCTTGATATCGTGGTACATCTTAATCCAGCGCTGGGTGGGAAATAGCGGGCGTAATATACCTCACTCATAATCTGCGCGAAGCCCCTAAAATATCGCGAAACACAAGGCGGCCTATACATGTAACACTTCATCCTCGATTACATGAAAATACAGCGCTTTCCCTTCTTGAACTGTCTTTAAGTGAACCGAGTTAGGATCTTCATCTTGCCGTTTCTTTACCTCCACAACTAATGACGACACAATGGTGTTTTGGATTGCCGCTGTTGTCCTCTTTGTTTACGCCACCTGACGGATAAGCGGCTAGTGGTGTATTTCTCTCGGCCAACTCCCATTGCTCGGCTACAAGTACGCCAAACTCCCCAACCGTTGTGGTAGAGACATCTGCTACTCGTTGGCCTTTCTGGATGATACAGAATGTTCCGTCATAATCTTTCAATAACTCCAACCAGCGTCTGCTGCGCAAATTCAACTCCCTCTTTTGGTGAAGATTTCTTGTGGCTCTTATGGTCGTGAAAATATCCACATGGACGCCATACAAGTAATGTCTCCATATCTTTAAGGCGTAGATTACATGAAACTAGTTCCGGGTCATGGGTAGGATAATTCTATTCATGTTTCCTTAACTTTTCTGGAAACATACGCAATTACTTTACCATGCTGCATCAACACACATCCCAACCCAACACCGAAGCGTCACAATACATTGAATAACCTGTTTGTACCTTAGTAATGCTAACACTAGGGTGGAGGTTAATGTATCATTCAATTCTTGGAAACTCTGCTCACATGCCTTTGTCCATTGAAACTTTTACGCACTGCACGTCGGCTTAATTCGAGAGGTGCCGCTATGGTGGAGAATCCCTCAACAAATCATACATAGTATCCTGCTAAATCTGGCTGCGGACTTCGGTGGTGGTAGGTGCAGGCCATGTTTTTGGTGATTCTATTTTTTAACGTGTCTACTGTATACCCGACATCCGTGCATGCCCCAAGAAAGCTCTTGAGTTTGCTTGAGAATTCACATTTGGAGAACTTGGCATACAAGGCGATGGTCCTTGAGAATCTTGAGCCTTTGTCAGTAAATGAGCACAGTGGTCGCCTCTCGCGAAATACACCAAAATATTGTCGATAAACACTATCACGAACGGGTCTAGGTATGATGCAGAAGATGCTATTCATCGAGGTCCACATAAATCTTGTCGGGGCATTCATCGGCCAAAGGACATGACTAGGAACTCAAAATGGTATTATGCGGTCACGAAGGTTGTACGTTTCACGGACTCGAACCTGATGGTATGCGGGCCAAAAGTAAGTCAATCTTGGAGAAATATCGGCCCCTTATGCTTGGTCAAACAAATCATCTATTACAGTAGGCGGATACTTATTCTTAAACGTAACACTTATTGAGTGCCAGGTAATCTATACACATGCGGAGCGGCCATCCTTCTTTCTCACAAATAGAGTAGCGCACCCAAGGTGAAATACTCGGCACGATAAAAGCCCTTATCTAACAGATCTTTTATCTGCTCCTTTAACTCTCTGAGTTTAGCGGGGAGCAATACGTTACGGAGGAATTGATATGGGTAGAGTGCACAGTAGCAAATCGGTGCAAATCTATTTCCCTTTTTGGGGAATGCGGGTAGCTCATATGGAAATACGTCGAAATTCAATCTGCTTGGAGCAGTGGAGAGTCGGAGGCTCTGCCGAGCATCCGAACTCGACAAGGTGGTAAATGCATCCCTTAGCTATCAACTTCCTACTGAAGGTAGGAAATAAACCTACCTTTTGAAGGCGTCTTGTGCTGCCCTTCCACTCTCGTACTGCCTCCACTAGAAAGTGTAATCGGACCGTCTTGGTCCAACATTCTACGTTGGCATAGTATTGCACCAACCAATCCATACCCATAATAGCATCAATCAATCATATCTAGTTCAACCGGATCTACTTTGGTTTTGTCAGTGACAACCTCCACGTACACCCTCGATAAATCCTACTAGTAATAATGGAGTCACCAGCGGGTGTAGATACTAAAGGAGCAAAGCAATTCTAGTACAACCTTGCTTGATCTTTCGAGCCACAAATGGGGTAACGTGGGACAAGTAGACCACTGGATCAATCAATACATAAACAAGGTATGAGCAAAGAGTCATAAAACCTGTCACCACATACGGAGATGCCTGCGAGTCTGCCACCTAGTAATGCATAGGTACGGCTTGGGCCGTGCACAGAGACTAGAGGGCTCTGATCTACCTCGGCCTCCTGCTTGAACTTGAGGGCCTACGCCACCGCCACAAAGTCTCTGTTTGAGCTACATGGCCACTGTTGATGCCACTGTCTTAGCTATCTCGGCTACCTTGTCCCTGGATGGAGCAGGAGTCTTTCATCATTTGCCCCTCCACGCCCTCATATGCCAACACCCGATGCAGAGCCATATCCTACAAACTCAGGTGTGAGGCATTGCAAATAGGGAAGGGTGGGGGGGTGTGTATACGCTCTGCTCTACCCTTCTCACGAGGTTAATCTACCGTCAGAAGCGCCACCCAATTCGGTG
This sequence comes from Datura stramonium, assembly GCA_018107945.1. Classification (NCBI taxonomy): domain Eukaryota; kingdom Viridiplantae; phylum Streptophyta; class Magnoliopsida; order Solanales; family Solanaceae; genus Datura; species Datura stramonium. The sequence goes on from JACEIK010010432.1 coordinate 6,936, forward strand.
TCCTCGATGAACAAATCTACCCCTCTCTGTTGTGATGGAGGTGGGGGTCTGGGACTTTGTCAAAGTAGCACGGGCTTTGGAGTTCTGCTCTGAATCTTCCCTACGTATTTCATCTGATCGATCCCACGTGGCGCTGCTCTAATTTATGCGTCCACTATCTTGTTACAGCTGTCTAAGGCCCTCGTAGTCGTACCAAAGGCACCTTGCAGGAGCATGTCCATCTCGTCCCACAGTGTAGCTGTCATGCATGCCTCAATATATTACGGTTTAGACCCATAATAAACGATTAGCTCTAGATGCTTTATGGTTTCCCAAAAAAGCCGGAGCATAGCGGGCTAAGGAATCAAAGCTGCCAGGGCATATTCTCGTCGCCCCTCGCCCCTGCTCCAAGTGCAGAAGCTGGTCCATCGGGCCTGCTGGATATCCGTGGAAAATAACGATCGAGGAAGGCCTGCATTTGGACAGTCGGAGGGGCAGCATCCCTCCCTTGAGACCTTTCCTGGCTCTCGTACCACAACACGGCAGTGTCTCGCAGCAGGAATATTGCTAACTCAGCGGTGCATGGGTGTTACATGCATGACAGGAAGATTCTCTGCTGTCTGGTCTAGGAAATCCACAGGGGTCCTGCACGATCGACCGTGTGAGCTATGGGGACCTAATGCCAAAAATTCCACGACCCTCGAGCGCCGGATCACACGATGGCTCTGTTACGGGCGCCGGCGGCGGTGGCCATCATTTGTTCCAATATAACTATTACACTTTGAATTTAGATTAGGATGGTGTAGGTATAGGAGTTTATCGGAGCGGTGTCATTCCAAATGGCTCTTTGGTGAGGTGGGGGGGGCTCAACTGGAAAATTTGTGATGATACCTACATGTGCCCTCGAATCAGGCGATTCTAAGTTTAGGCCGAGGCATCCTGCTAGTGCCTTCTCTTCACGGTATCGAGTCCTATGCAGCTGGCGGGTGTCGTAGTCTTCCATTTTATACGTAGACAAAGAGAGTATATGTATTAAGTTTTAGGAACTCAACCCTATACTATGCTACTGTGCTTGCGACTTAATATGAAGGAAGAGTAACAATCCTATTATGCCTTGCGGTGTCACACTTCTTAGTATACGAGGTGCACAACACACCCATAGACAAGACTCTACTTAACGCGGCCTTCAGACTCCTAGGACACCACCTTTCTGATATCAAGTTTTCACGCCCCGCCTTGGGGGCATGAGCGGCACGTCGTGCCCTACAAGAACTGGCTTGCTAGGCTAGCGAGCCTAAGCATACGGTGCACAGCTGCTTACTAACTCTGGATTCAAGAAAGCGGCCGGACTATATAGCATTTGTCATATAGCCTCTCCCGTAGGCTGGAGCTATAGCCCATGTAAAGTAAACAACATCTAACGAGAACAACCTTGATAGTATGAAAGGAATCTATGCGGGCCCGTAGAGGCCACCATGCTGTCCTAGTTACTTGAATAGAGTAAACGGGAGCTAAAGCGCTACGTGACCGACAAAGTCACCACTACCAACTGAATAAGGCCTACATGGCGGTCATAAACAAGCTAAGATATATACAAGGCCTCACACGGCCGTGCAACTAACCCACGGGGAATACACAAGGCACGCAAGCCTCTAAGAATGCGTAAGATGGTCGGGACGGGGCCCAGGCCTGCCGTATTGTATAACAAAGAAAATAGAGTAGACCTCTTACTGAGCTCCGGATGACGGGGAGGCGTGACTGTCTTTGGTTGGGATCAAGGGGTTGGTTCACCGTCTATGGGTACTGCAGCAATTAATGCGGCGCCCAAGCGAGGGCGTCTCAGTACCACTAGTACCGAATATGTAAACAAGGCGAACATAGCCGGAATATAGCAATATGCGGGTAGTTACGAATAGCGGAAAGTAAATTTGAAACTTTCACGGGATGGCGGGATTTGAAATAAGCTTATACATGCGAAGGTAAGGTAGAAGCATACTGTCAACGTGGCGTCCTACTATCTATCAACTAATGAATAACATGTATATACATATATAGCATACGAGGACCTATACCGGCCCCCATAAGCCGAGAGGGTGTGCCAACACACAATCTATATACCCTACCGGGTCAAAACCATCCAAAAAAAAAGTCACTCCACTCGCCTACCCCAACTACGAGCACCTCCACGGCCCCCTTTGGATATGCGGCTTGAGCTCTCTAGGCCCACGACTATAGCGCTGTATTTGAGAATTCAGGAGGACTCTTTTAGCTGTAAGCGCTGTCATGCATGTCCTTTGGGTGCAAGCGCTCGACGAGGGTAAGCTATAATGCTAATTGATCGGCTTTGATATGGGGAATATTGCATCCCATCTTTGTCCTACTACGGACAGTATGCCACTCCTTGGGTGACCTATCCTCACCCTCTGGAAGGCGCCGACACAACTATTAACCAAGGGCGGCAAGGAAGCTCTAAGTGCCCTCATAGCACAAACATGTCTCAACAAACAATAATCACGTATAGCAAGCATGTTCGATCTAAAAATACTATCATATTCGATTTCTTATTTGGAACTCTTACGCATTAAACTAATTCTCATATTGAGCTATATTGTATCTTAAATATTATCGGCAGGTTTGATACTAATTTTTGACCTTTATTCTTCATATAGCATAATAACATAAAACATGCTTGTTGGATTCATCTTGGACTCAATACTCGACTTAAGTTCTTTCTTCTAAAGTTCCACGCCATTTGCTATACTAGGATTACTAACTTGAGAAGCAGTGACTTTACATACCTTCGCTTGATTTCTGTGCGGCGTAGTCGGTCAATATTCCGCTATTTCTCCCAGCGCATCCATATATATATCAATTAGGACAAAATAAATTAATAATTACAGAAAATATCACTTTTAATATATATAACTTCAAACTTTGACTTATCAATGCTATTTCAAGCTAAGCTGTTCTGAGTCCAGGATGGGAGAAATACTCACTTTAGAGCTGGGTATATTGACACTAATTTGGAAACAATTCTACTTACCTTAGCTCGGTATGAATTCGCTAGCCGAATTCTTGCGAAACTAAACACATTAGGAATGCTCCTACATTGCTTGATACCTCACTACCCAAGGTTAATTCGAGTTTGGAACGCGTTTAATAGCGCAAACGAAAGAAATTTCAAGAAACCCTTCGTCCTCCTCTATTTTCCTTCGTGTTCTTGGAAATTATATAATTTTATGAAATAAACCGAAGTGGAGGGGTTTATATACTTGAGCCTGGGCAGGGGCCTCCGTGGCACGGCACCAACACGGAGGCCCTCCCTTCGTAACACGGCTGTCGTGGAGGTTACGCTGCTTCCACGATGGTTCGATGTGTCGCTTATCGGTCTTTCCCCAGCCCTTTTCCTAGCATGTATGACATTCAAAAACTCTTAACCAACATCCGAATAGGCAATCTACACGTCGAGAATTTACGGGGTATAACAAAATCCTCTATAAATTCGCGCGCGGCTATCCAAAAATGTCCTTGGAGGCTTCCTAGGTAAATATTTTCCCTTTTGATGATTTTTCCCTTTAAATTGATCTGAGTTCATTTTTGTTGCCTACGTTTTGCGGAGAATTGCCAATGTGCGCGCACGCGAGATGCCCTCTTCGGTCCTGACATTGCTCCTTCTAGAGCTGCTCTGCATTTACAATTACGGTTCGCGAATGCCAATCTTGACACGCCGTTTGGTTTCTAGTAAATCTCCATATCTTCTGTGTGGCACTGCTAACGCATATGCAAACTTGTGGCACACGTATCATAATTTTCTCCCAATGGATTGCATTCAGTTCAATTCCTTCATCTTCTTAATTCCAGCCAATGCAGAAAGGCATAATACCTTTTTTCCATGTTCTTACCTATATTTTACTTTGTTTTGACTTATAATCCTTATGAAATATATGAATTCATGATTTTATGTTTCTTGTTATCTAATGAATGTTTCTACATGTTTTGAGAAGGAAACCAAGGAAAAAGGACCCAAAATGACTCGAGGTAATGAAGAAGAGTTTGCGAAAGTCGGCTTGGGTTGTGGCTAGCATGGCGAGACCAACACTTTTGTTTAATAGAAAAATGAACAAAATTTGGTTCTATGGATGGCATGAAGCAGAATTACTCTATCTTCGAAGATGAGAATATTATTAACACCTTGCCGAGATGGTTGTCGTGGAGCCCTAGAAGCATTCGGACATAGGAATTTCCTAACATTACGGAGCTATGATTTAGAATAGGACACCTTAAGGGTCTTGGTGCCATAAATTTACTAACGAGTCTTGTGCTATTGATGAAATGGGGCGCCAGAGGTGTTAGATGTTGAAAATTTGGCTAACTCCTTGATGCTATGGTGAGTGGGGTGCAGGGCCAGTGTGGGGGAGAAATTTGACTAACTCTATGGTGTTATGGATGGGCAGTGCGTCGGACCCTCCTTGATGGGGTTTTTCTAATTTTAGTAAAATAATTGTGGAAAAAAGTATCGTTTGAAGTCTCACTTATATATATAACATCTAGGGCATTTTAGTAGAAAATTGATTATATCGATCATCATTTTGAAGGTTGTAAACACTGACTTTTGTAGGAGAAATTTTATGGCTTTTCTTTTTTTCTTTGTTGTTTTTTTCTGTGAGGCAAATGATGTTATCTTTGTTTTCTTTCTCTATAGTGGCTGACACCGCCCTCTAGGAGTTTCCAAGCTGTAGTTGACGGAGTTGAAGTTTGAAAGACTATTTTTGCTAGTTTTGATTCTTAATAAGGTTGTTAATATTTACTTGTTTTAATTGCTTATTCACTAGATTGATCACCTTGTGGTAAATTGGCGTTTGGTTGAACTTGGGAAAGGGCTAAGAAAGGATTAAAAGTAGACCTAAAACAAGAATTCGAAGATCCTTTGTCCCATTGGTTGGGGTTAGAAATTGTTGTGAAGATAGAATATACCACTTCAGCCTGTTTAGTTGAATACAATTAAGCATAACCGTTGTTTCATGTTTCTCTGTGATAATAGGGATATAGGCGTTAGAATTCATGAGATAGTTCTTGGATGCAAGGAAGTGAAAGATATATGGTATAGTAACTTGCAACTAGCAATCTTAGGAGGAATCAATCTAAACGTAATCATGTCTTGGCTACTGAAATAAAGTGCCAATTCCCTAGATTTGCATCATCATTTGAAGTACCAAAAAAAGTGTGCAACAATCTTAGTTCTTTAGTTCATTTTAAATTTCATGTTTTTAGTACTTTAACTCTCCAAACCATTTCCTATTTTATCTATTTTTTTTAGAATAGCAAAATAATGAAATAACCTTAAAATGATTGATTTGTCAGTCTACGAGGATCGATAATGAGACTAACATCTGAATTACTTGGCTAACACATGTCTTGCGTGCGCTTAGGTAACATCAAGGTTTTGGCCGTTGTCGGGGACTTAAGATTGATTGATCGGTTGTAGGTTAGGATTTTTATTCCAATAATCGCGTTTTACATTTTGTTTGTTTGTGAGATTCTGGTGTTGTGTGCTTAGTGTATGCCAGAATGCAGAAGTGAAGAACCACTTTTGGCGTCTCTTGATCTTGAGCCAGAGAACCTTTCGAAGGTTCATCATGGAGAATAATGGCTTGAGGCACGGGGCAAAAACTCTGAATTTGTTAGGCCGTAACTTTGAGAATGCTTCTAAAGTGATGTCAAACCCATTGCATCTTAGGAACTTCAAGTTTAACCAAGGGACCATGTGGTTGGTCCAAAACACTTGCCAATATTGGGGCAAGCCACACAAGGATCTCGCGGGCATCGATGATGTTAGTAGAACTAAGTGAGAACTTTTACTATCGAACGTGTTAGATAGTATGTAAAGCTCACGTTGTTTCCATTCTCATTGATTCGTAAGGCCAAGGAGTGGCTTCAAAATGAGCCAGAACGTTCCATCACCACTTGGGAGGTTCTTTCCAACAAGTTCATCAATAGGTTCTTCTCTTCAAGGAGGACAAAAGAGTTGAGAGGGAAGATCTCTTGTTTTGTGTAAAGAGATGGTGAGACCTTGGCTCAAACAGGGAATGATACAAGAGCTACTTGAGAGATAACCCACACCAAGTAAAGGAAATTATCGGGCACAACATTATAGAAGGGCTAAACGAGTCCAAATCTTGTGACATTCTTTAAGGATAAATTTTGTCCAGAGCTATGATGAAGTGAAGCTCTTTTGAACCTCGTGTCGGTGCGGAGTAAAGTCTACTAGGACTCGAGTAGAGGATTCACAGCAACCAAGGTGTATGGAAAGCTCAAAGTAGTCGGTGTGGTGGTAATCCAAGCATATATAAGTAAGTTGGTGAATGTGATTTAGAAATCTTGTATACCTTTGGTGATCAAGTTCAGCAGATCCCGTAGGTCCGAGACTCACCACCGTCATGTGAGATGTGCCGGCCACGCTTATTCAAGTTGTCCACTTAACCTCAAATCTGTATTTTTATAGGAAAACAAGGTCGTGGTGGAGGTTTCTGGTAAAAACTATTACGAGGAGTATAGGAATGTAATAATCCACATAGGAGGAATCGGAAATTTCCAAAGGCACCAAACAATTATCCAGGCCTTAGGGCAGCGACCAAGTAGTTCACTTGAAGAGACTATGAAGCAGTGGATGGAGACAACATACATAAGTGGTTAATGAGATACCAAAGTCCATTCGCAGGCTAGAGAGACGAGATAGGGCAATTGGCCTGCGGCAAATGAACAAACCCTGAGGTACATAGGAAGTAACAAAAATATGAGCACAATCTCTTTGCGAAGTGGTAAGAGTTGGGTGAGAGGATCCCTGAGAGATTAAAATGTTGATGAGGTGAAGGTTGTGATGTCCAAACGAAAGCTTCGTGAGTCAAGCAGCTCAAAGCCTAACTGTAGATCTGAGGTCATCCCTCCACTTCCTCACTCCACTTCCTCAAAGATTTAAGAAGCAGAAGGAGGACTCAACTTGCCAGAAATTTCTTGATGTGTTGAAGCAGGTACATGTTAACTTATCATTGTGGAGATTTTGCAGGAAGTTTGGAAGTATGTTAATAATTTGATGAACATTTTGGAAAATAAGAGGAGGTTGACAGAGTTTTAAAATGTAGATCTTAAGGAAGAATGAAGTTCTCGGGTTCAAAACAAAATTTCTAAGACGTTGAAGGACCCCAGGAGCTTCACCCTTCTTGTGGTGATTGGAAATAAGGAAGTAGGTTCTGCATTGTGTGACTTGGTTGCAAGCATTAATTTGATGTCTGCATCCTTGTTCAACACCTTGTGTTTAGGTGAACCACATCGGACCACATTAACTTTGAATCTTGCTGATAGGTCTCTTGTTTATCTTGATGGAATCATAGAGGATGTCTTGATTAAGGTTGGACCTTTCATCTTACCTGTTGAACTCATAATCCTAGATTACTAAGTAGATGTAGCAGTTCCCCTTATTCTTGGGAGAGGATTTTTAGCCATCGAAATACGCGGTAATAAAGCTGAATAAGATGTTGAGGATTGTGAATAGTTAGGAGGCCGTCTTTGATGTATTTATAGTGGAAAGGTGGACACCTCATTATGAGAACTTCATAGTGAAACCAGCGGTAGATCCCGGAGGGTGTAAGCGGGCAGTGGAGCAGCATGTGCTGCATGATAATTTAGTAAGTGCAACAGAGGATGCTTTTCATCTCACTTGATTGAAGGAGAGAGAGTGACTTTCATCATGTCACGATGTTAAATCAGGTGTTGCATGAGAGGAAACCCGTGAATGTCGTGCCATGACTATAACTAAGGCACTTGGTGGGAGGCAACCCATATCTTTCTAACAGTTTTGTTTTGGCAGAGATGAATAGGGCTTTAGAGGCATAAAGAGTGGGGCAAATGAGCTGAAAAAAGTTAAGTCTTGGGTGAGATGCCTGGCGTAGGGCGTCGGGTGTTATTTCTACAAAATAAAAAAAATTTAGGTTGGTGCTACGGGGGGCACACCACTCTAGCCCCTGTCCACGAAGAAATTTTTTTCTAAGTGAGTGACGAGGTGACTGGCGTGCCGTGCCAAGGTGTTGTGGTCAGAAAAATATTTTTGGTCCAATGGGTAAAAGTTGACCCAAGGACATTAAAATTACCGAAAACCCATGCCCCACACCTTTATTTAAATTTCTATTCATCCCTCAAACTCAAAGTAAAAAAAAAAGTAAAATAAAATTTTCTCTCTCCTCTAGAAGGCTATAACTCCCCTCTCCCTTGTCCCCCATTGTTGTCTTCTCCAAGAAGTTTGGTGAAGCTTGTCTCTTCAATTCAAGTAAGTATTTTTCTTCTCTCTTGGTTATGTAGTATGGAAAGCATGCCCCTATATCCCTTTTCCCCAATATAAAGACCCAAAATCACTATTGTTGGTGAAAATCTTAAATTTCATAATGTGGGTTTCATGAGCTCTAATCTATTATATTCTTCCATGATAATGTGTTATCCATATTGGGTTGCTTATTTTTGGTTGAATATAGTGATTTGACGTTGGAGGGATGAAGGGGGTTGATATTTTGAATTTCATTATTTTGGTGGTAGGACATTGATTGTAGAGAGAGAAAGTACTTTGTTCTTAAAGTTTTGCATGTGAAGAATTTTTAGTTGTTGAGAAATTCATGTTAATTTATTGTGGATGGTAGTAAATGTCATGTTGGTTGTTGAATGAATTGAATGAAGGTACTTCAATGTATGGATTACTTGAATGATGAATTAGTGGAAGGAAGGTAAAAGGAATGGCCAAAGTGTGGCATTCTTGAGAAAAAAAAATATTTAATAGAAGAGAGATGCGAAAAATTCATGAATTGGGTTGTAATAAGAAGTTAGTGATATTTTTGAGATTTAGATTTGGAATGATCATGGGGAAATCTTGAGTATTCTATTTGACAAATTCTCACAAGTATGCTAGAGAATTAAGTGTGGGGGCACTCCATTACACCTAATTAGCTAGCCGTTTTGTTCACGAACTAATCTAAAATTTATGCAAACCGAGAAACTTATTTTGGGGAGAGAAATGAGGTCAAAATATAGGGACAGGTGGTGGGGTTCACTACTAAAACATTCAATGCCTTCCTCGGAACAAGAGCGGTAAAGCTATTTGAGTACTTCATTCTATTATTGAAGCCTCTATATCGCGACATCCGCCATACTCTCTATGGTGAGTATTCTTCAGCATGTTGGGCAAGGGACCATCAGGACGCTCATTGTAAACTTTTGTTCTCCTACATAAACAAGGAGGAAAAAGTGTGGGTAAAAATTGTCTGTGCCACACATCTCCCTGGGACACATATCACTTACGTAACTAGAGAGCTGGTCATGTTAGTGTACATGCTACTGAAAGGGCTACCACTCAATTTTGATGTTGTTCTTAAAGGAAATATGAGGATAGTGAGGGACAACTGTAGCTGCAAATACTGATATTGCATTTTGAGAGGAAAAGACATTGAGGAATGATAACATCCAAATACACTCCTCGAAAGGATGGAGTGTAAAAAGTTTTTGACAAAACAAATATACCCGAAGGGTGTCAGGGTCGAATCCCACAGGAAATGTGAGTTGATCACACAAGAGTTGTCTATCAGGTTGAAGTTGTTACACCCCGTAAATTCTTGACATGTAGATGGCCTATTCGCGTGTTGGTTAAGAGTTTTTGAATACCATACATGCTAGAAAAAGGCCCGGGGAAAGACCGGACAAGCGTCGCATCGAACCGTCGCAGGAGGAGGCCGGGCAGACCCCCTCCGCGATGGCAACGTGTCATGGAGGAAGCCCCTCCGGGATGGCCAATGTGTCACGGAGGGGGGTGTCCAGGCCCAAGTATATAAGCCCCCACTTCATTTTAAAATTCATTTTCCCCACTTTTAATTTCCAGAAACGACCATAACAGTAAGAGGATGAAGGTTTTCATTAATATTCCTTCCGATTACGCCATCAAACGCGGTCCAAACTCAAATTAACTTCGGGTACTAAAGTATAAAACTGCAAAGAACATTCCTGTAGAGTTAGTTTCGCGAAATTCGGCCAACGAATCATCGTCACACCGAGCTAAGGTAAGTAGAATTGATCCAAATTAGTGTCAATATACTCAAATCCCTAAAGTGAGTATTTTGTCCATTCTGGACTTCCGAGAAATAGCGAGTTTTCGGCTGTTCTTCGATAAGTCAAAGTTTGGGCTATATATATTCAAAGTAGTATTTCCTTCCAGAATATCGATGAATTTAGTTCTAATTGCTATGAATATGAAAGCAGTTGGAAGAAATAGCTGAAAATTAGCCGAGTTACGCTAGATACTCAGAAAGTTAACGGACAAGGTATGTAAAGCCAGTTTCTTCGGCAAGTTAGTAGTTCCAGTATAGTAAAATAGCTCAAGTGCCAGTAGAATGCTTCAGAAGCCGCATATTGTGTTAAGTATAAATTTTAGTACAATGTTGGAAACATCATGTCATGTGTAGCGTGAAACTTACCAGCACGATATAAATTCTAGTGGAGAGTTTCAGAAATAGTATAGCATGCCCAGTATGTAATCTAGTAAAGTACGTCAAGATATTATCGTGTTCAGCCGAAACTTAGTAAAACAATATAAGTTTCAGTAAAATATTCCAAATATAGAATAGTAGATTGATATGATTTTTAGGAAGCATGATAGAAATAGTAAATCATATCTACCATGAAACTTAGTTACACAACATGATTCTCAGCAGAAATATTATATCTTGTTTATGTATAAGATTCAGCATAGTATGACAGAAGTTATATATATACCATTATCAGTGTCAGCATGTATTATATATGTATACATCACTATCATTAGTTTTAGTATGTATTAAATACATACATGTTACTATCATTAGTTTCAGCATGTAGTGTGTACATACACATTGTTATCACTAGTTTCAGCATGTAGTATATGCAGTGAGTATTACTAGTTGAAACTTCATTGTATTGTTTTGGGCTGGATCACCTAGCATTCATGACCACCCCAGGGTTAATAGTTGTATCGACTTGTCCGCCAGAGGGCGAGGATACGTCGCTCTACGGAGTAGTATGTCGTCCCCTAGGGGACGAAGATGGGATGCTAGTTTCCCCATATTTTGCGTTGGTCGGCTTTTATACACCGCCGTTGAGCGGGTACGCCCGGGGTGTTGATTCAGGAGTCCTCCGAACTCAGGTACAGTTATTGTCAGGGGCTCAGTGGGCCCAAGTGCATACCCATGGGACCGGTAGGATTCTTATAGTTGCCAGGGGAGATGGGATGACCAGGGTAGGGTTATAAATTGCGTGTTGGTTGTAACTTCCGGCTTATGGGGGCCAGGTAAGGTTTATGTGTGCTATGTTACGTATGTTATGCTATATTATGCCATGTTATAGCATATGGGCTTGCCTACAGGTATTCATAGACGAGGAGCTGATCCTCGTGATTCCACCCAGCGCACAGCGTCATCAGCTCCAGTCTTCTGGAGCTACACAACTTGAGGTTTATTTCCTTTCTTTTGTTGTACAGTATGGGTAGGTCGGGGCCATGTCCAGACCATCTTATCAGTATTCTTAGAGGCTTGCAGATTGTACATTCCCTGTGGTTAGCTTTATCGGTCGTGTGAGGCCTTGTGTATGTTTTAGTTTTTTTATGATGGACGTGTGGGGCCTTATTCATTTGGTAGTGGTGACCTTGCTGGTCACGTAGCATTTTAGCACTTATTTCCTTGATTCAGAACTAACAAGACAGCATGGAGGCCTTGTCGGCCCTCATAGGTTCCCAATTAATTCAGTTGTTCTTTGTGGTTGTTGTTTGTTTACTGGTGGCTATAGGCCTAGTCGGTCGGAGGCTGTATTTACAACTGTTATATAGCCCGTCGTTTTCTTGAATCCAGAGTTAGAGCCAGCCTGGCACCAGAAGTGCTTAGGCTCAGCTATCCCAGCAGTCCAGGTCCTAGTAGGGCACCAGGTGCTAGTCATGCCTCCCAAGGCGGGGTGTGACAAACATGGTATCAGAGCAAGTCATATCCCAGGGAGTCTATAAGCCGTTCTAAGTAGAGTCTGGTCTATGGATGTGTTGTGCACCATATGCTATAGACAGGAGGCTCCAAGGCATGATATGATGGTTACTCTTTCTTCTTACTTAGTCGTGCTATAGAGCGGTACAGTATAGGGTTGAGTCCCAAAAACTTATCATACTATTTGATTACAAATACAAAGTCAGATTAGCGACACCCTATCACAGGCAGAAGATTTGATATAGCAGCAGAAGAGGGCACCAACAAGTTGCAGGGTAACTACAACAGTAGGAGGAGGTATGAGGGACCTCCCAATATGATACCTCTATCGGTACCATCCCCAGTATATTTCTATAACTTCAGAGTAGGAAGTTAGAAGCATAGCGTATATACGAGTTGAATTATTTGTTATATATATAAGATCTGACTAAGATGACAGATAATATTAGATTATCGCATAGATGTGAGAAAGAGAGGGAAATACAGGATTCCCACCTCCATCCTTTCAAATGTGGTACAGTTCCATGTATTCATTTTGTTGCAGTAAGAAAAGGTTATTCCCACCTCTTAGTTTTGATTCCAGTATAGCGAGGGGCATAAGGATTGAGGCAATGTTGCCCAAAGTAGGCAATATGTTAAGATGGATTGGTTGATTCCAGAAAGTGTTTAAAAGAGTAAGGAGCCTCTATGATTATGTAAGTTGTGCAGTCCCTTACGGTAATAAGTCAAAAGAGCGAGTAAGACTATTAGCTTACTCGAAGTGGGTGTAAAAGACCTGGCAGTGATGAACTCCTACTAATAGTTAAGTTCAAGTCAGAAAAAGGCTGAATCTGCCGTAGCGTGCTAACGACGGTTGGGTATGTCCGCAAGATAATAGTTATAATCTTAGCTGTGATATCGAAAGATAGGGAGATTATATGAATAAGATGGGTCCGACTGCAAGTCAGAATAAGTATAGGTTGAAACTTGACTGGTAACCTTATTGACAATGTAAGGCAGGTACCTTGAACCCCAGAGCTCAATTTAAGGAAGATGAGAGTGAAGTGCGTGAATACCAGATTTTGAAGGGAATAGCAGAATTCCTAGCTCAGTGTCCCAACTGCCAGTAGGTAAAAGCTGAACATAAAAAACCAGGCAGGTTAATTCAGGATATAGCTGTGTCTCTATCAAAATGTGAAGCTGTTAATATGGATTTTGTAGCAGGATTACCCCGCATCAGGAAAAGATATGATTCGATCTGGGGAATCGTTGATAGATTGACAAGTTAGCTCACTTCCTGCTAGTAAAGGCTACCTTTTCAGCCAAAGACTATGTTGATCTGTATATCAAAGAAATAGTCAGGTTGCGTGGTATTTCATTATAAATGAGCTCCGACAGAGGGGTGAAGTTTGCGACTAAGTTTTTGCAATCACTTCATAGAGGCTTGGGGACATAGGTTAACCTGGGCACAATTTTTCATCCTCAGACAGATGGGCAAGCAGAACACACTATTCAGACGCTCGAGGATATGTTGCGAGCGTGTTTGTTAGATTTTGGAGGTAGCCGGGATGAACACTACCGCTCTTTGAATTCACCTATAATAACAGTTACCATTCATTAATCCAGATGGTGCCTTATGAAGCGTTGTGTGGGAGAAAGTGTAGATTGTCAGCCGTTTGGTTCGAGGCAGGAGAATCAGCATTGATTAGGCACGATATTATTTATCAGTCAGAAGAAAAAGTAAAGCTTATCAGAGAACGTCGACTGACTGCTCAGAGTCGCCAGAAATCTTATGCTGACGTGCGGCGCAGAAACTTAGAATTTGATATGGGGGATTGGGTGTTCTTGAAAGTTTCACCAATGAAAGGTTTGATGAGATTCAGCAAGAAAGGAGAGCTTAGCCCAAGGGTTTTTGGGCCTTATCAGATTTGCCGAAGAATAGGCCAAATGGCATATGAGTTAGACTTACCTTTAGAGTTAGAGTTTGTTCACCCAGTTTTCCACGTTTCCATGCTAAGGAAATGTATAGGGGATCCCTCCCGAATCGTCCCAGTTAAGGATGCCAAGGTTACGGAGGAGCTGGTTTATGAAGAGATTCCAGTAGCCATACTGGACAGGCAGATTCGCAGGATGAGAACTAAAGATGTTGCTTCTGTCCAGGTGTTATGGCATAACAGGAACCGGGAGGAAATGACTTGGGAAGACGAGAAAGATATGAAAGTCAGATATCCTCAGTTGTTTCAGACTTAATAAGCCAGAGGTACGTTAGTATTGTTGTTTTATGAATTTCCATATGTTATGTGTATAAATGAGATAGTTAACTCTAGTCTACTGCATGATGAATGCTATAGTATTGTGTGGAGTACCTGTATGAGACTTTTCTGCATTTTAGGATTTATGAGATAGTCCATATTACAAGGGAAACTCTGCAGAAATTTTTCTAGAATAAGTCAAGTTAGTTGAGATTCTTGAGATCAGAAGTTTACATTCGAGGACGAATGTTCTCAAGGGAGGGAGTATATTACACCCCGTAAACTCTTGACATGTAGAATGCCTATTCGCATGTTGGTTAAGAGTTTTTGAATACCATACATGCTAGAAAAAAGCCCGGGGGAAGACCGGACAAGCGTCGCATCGAACCATCGCAGGAGGAGAGCGGGCAGACCCCCTTCGCGATGGCAACATGCTACGGAGGAAGCCCCTCTGGGATGGCCAATGTGCCACGGAGGGGGGTGTCCAGGCCCAAGTATATAAGCCCCCACTTCATTTTAAAATTCATTTTCCCCACTTTTAATTTCCAGAAACAACCATAACAGTAAGAGGACGAAGGTTTTCATTAAAATTCCTTACTATTACGCCGTCAAACGCGGTCCAAACTCAAATTAACTTCGGGTACTAAAGTATAAAGCTAAAAAGAACATTCCTGTGTAGTTAGTTTTGCGAAATTCGGCCAACGAATCATCGTCTCACCGAGCTAAGGTAAGTAGAATTGCTCCAAATTAGTGTCAATATACTCCTAGCCCTAAAGTGAGTATTTTGTCCCTTCTGGACTTCCGAGAAATAGCGAGTTTTCGGTTGTTCTTCGATAAGTCAAAGTTTGGGCTATATATATATTCAAAGTAGTATTTTCTTCCAGAATATCGA
>JACEIK010010432.1:27979-42602 GCA_018107945.1 Datura stramonium
GGGTAATTCTTCTCGTGGACTTTCAACTGTCTAGAGGCATATGCTATCACTTCTACATGCTGCATCAATACACACCTGAGTCCAATCCTTGAAGCATCACAATACACCACGAACCAATCAGTACCCTCCGGTAGAGTTAACACTGGTGCAGAAGTAATTCGAGCCTTCAACTCTTGGAAGCTCTTCTCGCAAGCCTACGACCATTGGAACTTCACCTCTTCTAAGTCAATTTTGTCAAAGGTGCTGCATAGATGAGAAACCCTCAACAAACCTTCGATAGTACCCAGCTATATCTAAAGGATTCACCGATCTAGGCCAATTTTTTACCGCCTCAATTTTCTGAGAATCTACCCTTATGCCCTCACTTGATACCACATGGCCCAAAAATGCTACGGAGTTCAACCAAAACTCACACTTGCTGAGTTTTGCATATAATTGACGATCCTTGAGACTCTGAAGCATTACTCTCAAATGAGCGGCATGCTCCTCCTCACTCCGAGAATATATCAAGATGTCATCAATAAACACAATCACGAACATGTCTAGATATGCCTTGAACACCCTGTTCATCAAGTCCATAAAAGATGCATGAGCATTTGTTAGTACAATAGACATAACTACAAACTCATATTGACCATACTGTATCCTGAATGTTGTCTTCAGGATGTCACTCTCCCGAACTCTAAGCTGATGGTACTTGGATCTAAGATCTATCTTCGAGAAACCCTTGGCACCCTAAAGATGGTCAAATAAATCATCAATCCTGGGTAAAGGACACCTATTCTTGACGGTCACTTCGTTCAATTGCCGATAATCAATCCATATACAAAGAGAATCATCTTTCTTTCGGACAAAGAGAACTGGTGCACCCCATAGGGAATTGATCGGTCTAATGAAACCCTTATCTAACAAGTCCTTCAACTTCTCTTTCAACTCTTTTAGTTCGGATGGAACAATTCTGTAGGGAGGAACAAATATAGCTTACGTGTAGGGAAGAAGGTCAATACCAAAATCGATCTCCCGCTTGGTAGGGATTCCCGAGAAATCATCAAGAAAGACCTCTGGATATTCACGTACTACCAGAACTTACAGGATAGTTAGGGTCTTGGACTCAACAACCTTAACTCTAAACAGATGGTACACACAACCCTTAGAGATCACCTTTTGGCCTTAAGGTAGGAAATGAAATGACCTACAGGCAAAGCTGAACAACCCTTCCATTCTAAGACTGGCTCACTCGGAGATCTGAACTTTACTGCCTGGGTTCTACAATTAACTGAAGCATAATATGAAAATAGCCATTCCATGCCGAAAATAACATCAAAATCGGTCATGGATAACTCTATCAAATCTGCTGAGGTGACCTTCTGAAGGACTGAGACTATGCAACCTCTATACACTCATCTAGATATAACCAAGTCATTATTGGAGTAGAAACTAAGAAGGATTCTGACAAGACTTCGGGACTGACATCGAAGTTACTGGCCACATTAGGTGTCGCAAAAGACAAGGTAGCCCCCGATCTAACAGAGAACAAACATCAAGATGGAAAACTCATAAAATACTAGTGACCACATTCGGGGAGATGTCCTGCTCCTGGCGGGAAGCTAAGGCATAAAATCTGTTCTGACGCTGACTGCCAGGTGTATTGGTAGATGCCCCCTGATGTGCAGAGCATACGGGTGGGGCTGCGAGACAATAAGATGGGCCTCAAGCTCCATCATGATCCTGCCTGGCTATTGGGGAATTTCTGAGCATGTGTCTAGGCTTTCCGTACCCAAAACAAGCATATGTACTTGCTAAACAATGACCCGTGTAACCCAACCACACGTGCGGAAAACTAGAACACTAGAATCCGCGGGTCTGCTGCTCTAACACCTAGAGCCTAATGCTCGACCCCTCTGATCATGCCTAGGTCTGGATGGCACACTCAATACTGATGATGCTAGGGCTGATGATCTCTGGTGGGTCTACAGTCGGTACCCACCTCCTTACCTTTGTTGTGATAATATATGGTCATTGATCCTGGCCCTCTTGGCCTCCCTCTCTCTTAGATGTGCCACCTCAATCTTCTAGGCGTACAAGACTATCCGAGGGAAGTCCATGTCTTGGTGGAGCATAATGGTCCTACTATCCTTGTTCAAACAACCCGCTACTCCATGAACGAATCTACTGTCTCGCGCACGCTGATTAGCCACTAACTCTTGAGCGTACTTCGATAGGCAAGTGAACTCAGGGGCATACTCTTACATCGTCATCCTCCCTTGCTTTAGATTTAAGAACTCAGTTGTCTTTATCTCCCTCATCTCATGAGGAAAGAAGCGATCCAAGAATACAATATGAAACTCTTCCCAAGTTACAGGACCTGCTCTAGCGACCCTGCTATCCTTCCAATGGCGACACCAGATATGCGCGACTCCTTTCAAATAGTAAGAGGGCAACTCCACGCACTCAACCCCATTCACCCCCATGACTTGTGTGATCTTGACAATCTCATCTCTGAACTCATGCGGGTCCTCATCTACCTTAGACCCAAGGAACTTTGGCGGGTTCATCATCAAGAAGTCTTTGACTCGAGCCGCCACTGGATTGCCATTTCACGGAGCATGCACAACGGCCTGCTAATTGACCTTAGTGGCCAACGCCTGTGCAAGCATCTGAATAGTGGCCCAAAACATAACATAAGCAACTGGCTCTAGTGCCTGGTGCTCCTGAACTGGTGGGGCTTGCTGGTGCCCATTACCGTTGCCATCTTCGTGGCCTCCACCATCCCCATTTCTCCTGCGATTTATTCTTCGGGGAGCATGATTCTTGAATCGCGAATTGCATGAATTAGAAGGATAGAAAGACATTTCATCGCACAACATAGAACATGAAAGAATGGAACATTTCCTAAACGTCTCGTAGACTCTTTGTAATAAATGTGGCGCACTTCACACCCATGAGAAAGACTATACTTAACACATATTTAATACATCCTAGGACATTCCAAACCTATTGCTCTGATACCAAGTTTGTCACAACCCAAACGAGGGCCTAAATCGCAACATGGGACAAGGAGCCCCCAGAGACCCCAAGTCGACCCATGGCATAAGCATACATCTAACTCAATCAAGGAAGCTGACTAATCGTAACATAATTATAGCGGAATCCTAAACTTAAACATAACATCAAAAAACATAATCTGAAGTTAAGTTCATACATATGTCTGAATGTCTCTAAACGTGACGTGCTCATAGGACAAGACCCCAACTAACTCAACAAAGATGAAACTGAAATACATATAAGAAATTTCAATAGTCTAGTCCTCGGGAGATTAAGACTCACCCAAAATATGAATGCTAACTCTGATAAGATGATTATGAGTGGGGCTAAACATGAGAGTCGGGTCCTGTATCATGAAATGATACAACATAGAGTATGCGGTCAGTACGTGGAATGTACCGAGTATGAAGGGTAAGTAAAACCGCTTAAGTAAATAAAATCATTTAAAGACAATGCATAGTGTAAACATAAACATTAAGATCCTTAGAGTATGGCTTGTGTGAATTCTTTCTTAAATCATGATCTCTTCATAACAAGTTTTACATAACATAACTTCGTAACATCATAACTAAATCGATCTTCTGAAAGGTGAAATCTGACAATTTATAGTAAAGTTGAACATTGAGTCAAACTTTCATTAGAACATGCATTTTCATAAATCTCATGAGTAATGAATATGCATATCTGAAATCATATGGAACAAATTGGAGGTTCGTATTTTAACCGACATACCTTGATAGAGCTTACGTGGTCCTAACTATCACACTCAAGTGGGTAGAGCCATCGAAAGCCTATCTAGGGATAGGGATGATACCATGATATCGATATCAAGCTGAAGGCCCATTCGGGAAGGGGAAGCTCACAAGGAAGGTCCCAGAGTCATAATGCTTAAACCTACGTTGCCGTGTAGTTCTAAGGCACAGGGTGATCGACCCTTAGCCTGCTTGATGCTATAAATTACTCCTAAAAATATACATATGCTCTAGATTATTTTATAATGAAGCTCAACATCATCTAGTGACGATGCTCAATACTCAAATACATCTCAAATATGAAATTATGCATATGAGAAGCTTTAGCTCAAAACATACCACAAGCTGAAATTATAAATTGGGAGTCTTCGCTCCAAAAACCATATGGTAAGCTATTCATAGGAAAACTTCAACTCATAACATACCAAAAGCTGAAAATATACTTGGGAGTCTTTCTCCCAAACAATGTGGTAAACGTAATTAAGGAAAATCATCATTCATACATAATGTATGGGAATTGCCCAAAGCTTTGTCATACATAGAAATACTCGATTCTCATCAAAAACATAATTGTAAATATGGGTAGCTTCAAAACATGCTTTTCATCATACTATCTCATCATCATCACATTTTCATCACAAATCTCATGTTTCATGAACATCTCATCAATGGGCTTTTAATTCATAAAACTATAAACATGATTTTAAATTGAAAACATTAAAAAAATTGCTCATGCTTAATAATTAAATAGTAGAATCATAATTAAATCATTTCCCAGTATAGAAATAGGAGATTCATGCATTTGGGTTAAAACCCCACAGAGTAGACATAGGAATTGCATACTTTAGAGAGGGATTGGGCATGGGTGTGGAGGGAATCTGTTATACCCCGGAATCCCAAGGGTCAAATCCAGGAGTTGAAACATAAAAAAACTAGAATTCTGCACTAAATCACAGAACGGGTCGTTAGGTGACCCGTGAGGAGGGACCATGAGTCGTGAAGTGACTCATAGTCAAGAAGAAAAGTGAATTGGTATGTGGAGTCATCACGGGAATGACCACGAGTCATGGTCAGGACAAACGACTCGTGAAGTCACCCGTGGCCTCGACTGGAATTTTTGCGAGGAAAGTAGGGATAGTGGATGTCACGGGTGCTGACCGTGAGTCTCTGTCATCCACCACTATTGAAGGAATTAAGGCAGTGGACTCAACGACTCAAGGCCACAAGTCATGGGCCCTAGTGAGGAGTCGTCCTATCCCTCGTGGGGATTTGCAGTCAACAAAATTCTGCGATTTAAGTAAGGACTTTTTCGTAATTACTAAGTCGAAGGATCCTAAACTACGTTGTTTTAACCTCAGAAAGGTGGGTTTAAGAGGGTAAACCTAGACTAATTGTTCATTCATGCATGCAAAGGAGTATAAAGGTGAAAGAGGGGCGATCAAGGTGATTTCAAGGATTGCTTCCTTAATTTCCTCCGTTGCAATCAGGGGAGTGTTGAGATTTAATGCCAAATCAGGTATGTAGGGTGTGAATGGGTGTTTCAATCCACACCCATGCCCAATTCTCCCTAATCTATGAATTTTACAACTCAATCCTTATGGGGTTTTAACCCAATGCGTGAATCTTCAAGTAACCGATATGGTTATGTTACTAGCATGTTTAAATTGAGGGGGTTTTGATTAGTGCGTAGATTTTATATAGTTTTCAATCACTATCTTATTTACTAAGTGTTTTAAATTCAAGATTCCCATCTATGATGAATCCATGAAGGTTGTGTTTCGATGACGGTCCAAGCATGAAGTTAATTATCTACTTTAAAGCATGTTTCTAAGTTATTTATGTTTTATGATAATGGTTTCAATTAAATTGTGTATTTCAATTATGTTTAAGTATTGGGTAATTTCCACATGTCAAGCATGATTTTACTAATTATGATTATGGCCGATTCACGGGCCTGATTTCATGGCTAGTCCACGAACCTTCAAGCATGTTTATGATTATCATGAATTAACTATCTCATATATGTCATGTATATTACTTTATGATAATGTTGCATGTTTTGGGAGTATTATTTAACACCGAGTAGGTTTGGGGCCCAAGATACGCCCCGATCTCAGAACTACGTGCCCCTATAGCTTATGTTGGGACCTCCTTTGTGAATGTCCCCTGTACCCTAACGGGCTTTCATGAGTGATATCACGCCTTTCATGGTTTTACCCTTTTCAAGATATAAACGGCCTCCCGACTAGGTTTACTGGTCGTGCTCCATGTGTGCTCATATGGGATATGTCGGTTATAAGAATCTCCCAATGTTCCTCATGGTTTATGCATGTATGGGTATGTTCTTTGGCTCAAGTAATGTCTATTAAATGATTTTATGTCATGTTTATGATTATGACAAGTTATGAATGTTTTGAAAACCTGGACCCTTTACGTTTATTTTATGATTTCAGCATTTTGATCATGTTGTCCTACTCCTATGAACTTTATGTATTTTAAATGTTCGTTTTACTTACTCTGCATAGTCGATACATTCCACTTACTAACCCGCATACTTTTTATGTTGTATGATTTTATGATACAGGACTCGGTTCCCAGAATCATCCTCATCAGTAGTCCATTCAGAGCTCGCTATCAGCCCCTGTTTGGTGAGTCCTCATGTTCCGAGAGCCATATGTTTGGACATTGATGTTTCTTTCAGTTTTCAGTATTGTAGGGATAGTTGGGAGTTTTGTTCCATAAACCTGTCTGTTGTGATTAGAGGCTTTCAAACTATTGGTAGTACTCAGCTGTCATATATGGATTTTGTGTTGCTTTTCTATCTTATGCTATGATTTCATTCCTTCCATGATTATATGTTATGTCTTCTATTTCCCTTGAATGAATTAGATGTAGGCTCATGCCATGGGTAGACTTGGAGTCTCTCAGGCTCCTTGTCCCATGTTTACGATCTGGATCTACTCTCAGCTCGTGATAGAATCACCTATTCATAACCCTGCATACCTTTTGGTAGCTTATTCTTATACTTCTTTGAATGCCCAATAGGAAATTGAAAAGAAATTGATGAAGGCAAGGTTTGATCACCCTATCTAGTCTTCTACCTTGCATGCATGAATGAATGAGGCTTAAAATGAACTTAACCCCTTTAAAAGTCACTATTCATAACTCAAAATGACGTAGTTTAGGCCTTAGAAACTTAGGAACTACGGAAAAGCCCTTACTAAATTCGCAGAAAATAACTGCCAAGTGGTCCCAACGAGGGACCTAAAGACTCGTCGTCACAAGTCACAACTCGTGGAGTCATCCGTGAGGTACACTTGTCACTAGGTCTCTTGGGCTCTTAAGGGGAAACCTCATGACTCGTTACAGGTGACCACGACTCGTAGTCACCACCCGTTATGACACTGCCTACATTCCCATTATTTTATCAACGAGCTGACCACGACTCACCAATGAATCGTGGGGACTAACCATGACTCGTAGGGTCCTCCCGTCGAGTGCACTTCCTTCCTTTTTCTCTTTTCTTTCCTTACTCACCCCACGACTGACACAACGACTCATAGGGCCTGACCACGAGTCATGGTCACATCCGTGGGAATCCTTTTCCCCAAATTTCCAAACTCCTCACTAGCCTCCCCATGAGTCACATCATGACTCGTGGATTGTACCAACGAGTCATCTCACGAGTCGTTCTGTACCTGGTGCCAGTTTTTAAACTTTTCTCTATTTTAACTCCCGGGTCTGATCTTTGGGCTTTCGAGGTATAACACTTACTCAATCATATAATTAGTTGTGGAAAAGATGGCATCCTTGTTTCTCAACCAATTAGATTCCTTATACCTCAGGTTTTCTCAAACTCCAAAGAATTTTTCCCTATAGGCACATCAACTTGGGTAAGAATAACTATTTATAGCTTTGGTTCTCAATGGGTGTTTGACAATGGGTTTTGGTTATTTCTATCCCAACCCCACATATTCAACACCCCAGTACCCACTAATATTTCTTCACCCATACTCTAAATTCCTTATTCAAGTAAAATTAGAGTAAGTTAAAACAACCAACATTTGCAACTATGAGTATTTAGATTAAAACATAGATGAAACATTAGAATTATTCTAATTGAGTAAATCTAAGATCAATTGAACAATATCCAATGCAAATCAATGCCAATCATTCACACACCCTTAGCAAGGCATTTATCTATTCATATAAGTAGAAGAAGACATTGCATTCAATAACAATTCAACATCCATTCAACAAAATGAATAAGAAAAGTTCAAGCTCAAAGGTCTGATCTCTAATTGAGTTTTCTACCTTTTCAAGGAAGAAGAAGATGAGTGCTTCTCCCTCTACTTCTCACTTCTCTTTCTCTCTCTAATTCAATACAAGGCTAATAGAATAATGAAAAACTAATATTGAATAATGGAATTTTTAGTTCCTTTTTGAGATGTATAAAAATAGGGTACATTCTTTCTCTTCTTTTTTTGAGCTGGAAATATTCAACTCTATGCATATGGGCATCACATGTGATTCATCAATAATTTACCGGTGCTCATCCACGATCCACTGGTTGATATTGGCCGATGATTAGTGAATTCCATAACCCTTTGGCGCTCGCACCGATGAATTTTCGGTTCTAATCCATGGCTAATCGGTATCAATCTTAATTAGCATAGTGTGGAACTGCGATCAACCGGTGTTACGCAGGTGCCCTCCGGTAGAGAGCCGGTCTTCATCTCTTTTTTTTCATGCTATTCTTTTCCTATTCAAGTTAGGTACCTGTAAGGATCACGTAAAAAGGGCATAAAATTCACCTAAATGACCTTAAAACTAAGCAAAAACTCATGTTTAAGAGCCTAGTGAGTTGGTAAATTACCAACTCATCAAACCCCCAAACTTGAACTATTGCTTGTCCTCAAGTAATGAATTTCTTTTCATTCGAGAAAATGAAACAACATGTCATCTATGAATTCATGCACTAAGGTCCAATGAGCCTGGGACAACCCAAAAATGCTCACCAACTAAAGGAAAGAGAGAAAAGATTCCCCAAAATATGACAAAATTTGAAAATGTAACCACAATGAATAGGCATGATTCACAAATGCTTTCCTTCTTCAAACAAGGGCATGGTTTATCACCACAAGAACACATAGCATCTAAATTTTTCACAAATTAACATTCAGATCTTGCCTTGAAGCTCACAACATAAATTTCTCAATAACTTCTTTGCACCAATGCAAGTATATTCTCAAAGGAGGTGATGCCACTCACCAGAAGAGAGAATTGAATTTTTTTTTATCAGCAAACAATGCACACGGAACGGATTATAGAATAAGAAAATAAGTCTCACTCTCACAAAAAATTCTCCATGCACACATGATAACGTCCGAACTACACCCCTCTTAACGAGAGAGCGTACATGGTCATTGCTCCAAACAAATATTCCTGATAGGTGTCGGGGTCGAAGCCCACAGAGACTATTGAATGATTTGTGCAGGCATTATTTTAGGAAATTTGAATTAACTAGCACCAATCAAGAGAAATAAAACATTAAATTTTGGGGGGAAAATGAAGTCAACACTATTGTGGATTCTAAACCTGCTAGCCAAAATAGCAAAATAACCAAAATTGATAGACAATAATGACTGAAAACAAGAGGTGTGGTGTAGATAGGGTGCTAATGATATAAAGATATGATAACTCATCAAATCATTGGAAATAAGTGTAATAAATTTTGATGAGATGGCGCCCTACGTTTGTCAACCTCATGGACACCTTTTTCTCAAGTCCTTTCAAACCTCAAGACACAATTCAATTAGCCCAATAGAGTTTGGGTTAATTGCTGAGCTATCTCTAGTCATCAACTATTAATTAAGATTATGAATATGGGTTTTGGATATTTCTAGCCCAACTACATACAGGCACATCCATTCCCACCATCAAGTTCCCTCCCAATACTTGAATTCTTCTTTTTCAAGTTGAAATCAAGAAAGAAAAGTAGACCCACATTTGCAACTATGGATCATCAATTATAAATTGGAGAGAACTCAACAGATTTGCACTAACTAAGAAATATTGAGATGAATCTAGCAATACCCAATCTAATTAAGCACCCATCATTACACACCTCTAGTTGATGATTTAGCTACTCATGATTAAGAAACTAAAGAGTATATCCATTAATAAACTCAATGATTTCAATACTAAGAGCAAGAAAAATCAAAATCAAAATATGTCAGCAACAAAGGTTATACCTTGTTAAGGAAGAAGATGAAAAAATAGGAAAAGCAATATTTAACAATCTCCTCCAATAGGTTTCTTCTTTCTCCAAAGAAAAAGGAATGCTCAAAAAGCTAAAAATGTATCTATAGAGTACTTTCTTCTAGTCAATATAACAAAATAGGGCAAAAAATCTCCTCTTTTTCAGTACTAGACGTAATTGCCCCTGTTCAGGCATTTTTTTCACTTATAGTGGAACCTGCAGTTCGCTGGTTGCATTCTGCGAACCGCTGTTAATTTTCTTCTGCAATTCAGTGATGTTCTAGGACCTCTCGGAGACATCTTCAGCGGTTCTCCAACTTGCATTTGTGATCTGCCGCTTAATTTCCTCATCGGTCCATAAAAATCTACCACATGTCGGTGAGTCACTGGTTGATGTCCACAGCCACCTGTTGCATTCTCTCCTCAAATAAGTGGCTAGCGTACTAGTGTCAAGTAGACTTTTGCTATGAAATTGAGCAAGTTCTTTGTCACCTGCTTTCCACCAGTAACCCATTCAGCTTCGTCCTTATTTTCAGCAATCACACTTGCCAGCCATTGCAGCTGCCTCCGCCTTTCCTGCAAGCCCAAATTCCTGATCTGCTTCATTGCCTCCACCTTGTAGTCATACTCTGGCATCATCCATGTACACAAGAACTGTGGTCCATAAAGAACTCGAGAAATGGTCTTCTTTGATATGTCTACCTCTCTTCCTCGGACCATCACACTCTCCAGTCGGGGCTGGTCTTTTATTTTCTGCCCCTCCTTTGCCTTTTGCTCCATGGTGGTCAAATAGTGGGCGTAAAACTCCCGGACCAACTTTGCTGTATACTGGGCCGGAGTCTTGGCCATCTACTCGAAACCATAAAAGCTAAATATCTGCTTCATCTCCTCAACTTCATTCAGTGTATTTTTGAGGTTCCGTTGTTCTTCCTAGATTCTCTGCCTTGGCTTGTTCTTAGTGGTGAGAGAAATGCCTTGCTCATAAATCTCTCTGGCTCCCGGCGCTCTCCACCAGGCTATGCGGTTTTATCTGGGTTGGGTATGTACATGTGCAACATTTAAAAGCCTCCTCCTCTGATTCATCGCTGCCACTTTCTTCACCTAATTGGGTATCCTCAGACCCTTCCTCTGCATTTCAGTCATTTCCCAACTCCTGATTACCTCCTCTAGCTCCCTCCTCAGACTAGGGAGCTTAGGAAGATGTGGCAGTGGTTGCTTCGGCTAGTGCTCTTGATTTTTCCCTAGTTGTTATGGTTCCGTTAGTTTCTGAAGTATCCACCTGGTAATCCTTAACCGAACCACTAGGGGAGTTTCCTTCTTGCCCAGCCTCGGACTCGGATATTTCATCAATTAATGCTCTTCGGGGTGTTTCTTCGAATACTTTTAGCTTCATTTTCATTTTTTCTGTAGAGAAGAAAGTTAGATTTCCATATTTGAGAAAAAAGAACAAGAAGAGAACACTTTCAGATTCTTAACACGGTTCGACAATACGGGTCGTACTCTCAAGGTACGACTTGTATGAAGGCCCAGAAACTCTGTATGCATGATACGACTCATAGGTACGACTCGTACCATGAAAGTACCACCCGTACCTTGAGTTTTCTGATTAATCCCCAACATTAACATTTCCTCTTTATTTTTCCATGACTCATGGTATGACCCGTAGGTCGATTCCACGAGTCATAGGAAGGACTCTTCTGATTAGCCCTATTCAAGTCTTTAGTACAAATTCTCTGTACAACTCACAGTGACAAACTACGATCCGTACTATGCTTCATACCACTTTGGCTTATTCATTTTTATTCAGTTTGCAGGGGTTCTTTTTCAAAATTTGGGTTCTCAGATTTCCCCAGGTCTAGGCATATCATTCAATCAATTAACACTACTCATCCCTCCCCTTCTTAATCACAACCCGTAACTCAAATTATGAAAACATCAATTCACAAGTTTAACCCAACAAAAATATAATGTTTTCCCAGTCGTTCATGGTTTGGTAACATCCCTGATCATTGTATTTTAGAAATTCTTCGAGCAAAGTCAATACTCACAGGGGTTTGATAGTGATAGCTTAAAACAAGTCAAAATGTTTGATATTCAATACATTACTCAACTGTTGCTTCTTTCTGCGATTGGTAATCACAAATGTGGATAGAGTCGCGCTTAATTTGAGCACAAAATTTCTCGAAGACTCCAAGATTTTGAGTTACGGGTGTAAGGGATTCGTAGGTATAGTTTGTAGTTTTTCTTTTATTTGCGTGGGAAGAAAGGTCGTGTGAGGTGTTTGATTTAAATAGGAAAAGGGCAGATGTGAAAACTTCAGCCGAGTTGGGTTATTTTTAAAATGTTGACCAGTCACGAGTCGTATCAGGAGTCATATGGAGGATGTACGACTCGTCTTATGAGTACATCCTACGACTCATAAAAGGTGGGTATGGTTCGTATGATAACTCGTAGGTCGTTGCTTTGAATTACATCTATGAACCTAACCATGCCTCTTGCTAGGGCTCGTAGGATACTATCTCAAGTTGTACTGAGAGACGTAGCAACTGCTTTTTGAGCAGTTTTTCTGCCTCTAGTTTTTGTTTTCCCTGCACACTGAGCAGACAATCATTCAATAACTTGTCTTGCCTCCCAAGAAGCGCTTGATTTAATGTCATGGCACGACAAAGGTGGCCGGTTACTCAGAATTAACCAAGCCACCACTTGGGTTGCCTCCCAAGAAGCACCTAACTTAACGTCGTGGCACGACGCAAGTCTCTTGACTACTCAGAATTCGTCAAGTGACTCATACTCATCCTCCAGTGCTGAGATTACACTATATTCCTTAGGTTGCTGCATTATCCGACAGATGTTGAAAGTGACCTCTTCTTTGTTTAGTCTGAACTTCAGCTAGCCAGCCTCCACATCTACTAAGGCCCTCCCAGTTGCAAGGAATAGCTTACTTAAAATGATGGGGACCTCATAATCAACCTCGCAATACAAAATCACGAAGTCGGCTGGGAATATGAATTAGTCCACCTTTACCAGTACATCGAATAGGATCCCCACTGGCTTCTTCACTGTTCTGTCGCCCATCAATAATCGCATAGTGGTCGGTGTGGGGGCTCCTAAGCCCAATCTCTTGAATACTGCCAAGGGCATCAGATAGATGCTTTCTCCTGATCACAAGTTCCCTTGCAAACTCGACATTGCCAATCGTGTACGGTATAGTGAAAGCACCTGGGTCTTCCTTCTTTTGAGCCTAGACCCGTGTGGCTATGGAACTACAGTGATGTACATTGTCTACTGGATTATCGCTTACAGACCTCTTCTTCATCACCAAGTATTTCATAAACTTAGGATATCTCGACATTTGTTCCAATGCCTCTACTAATGGAATTGTCACGCCCTGCCTTGGGGGGGCATGACTGGCACCTAGTGGCTATATAATGGTTTTAAATGCAGCCCCCGGCCGACTAGGCCTATAGCCACCTGTACAATCACAAAAGCTAACCAGAACCACATCAACATAAGGGAACCTATGCGGGCCGACAAGGCCACCACGCTGTCTAGTTACTTCTGAATCAAGTAAATAGGAGCTAAACTGCTACGTGACCGATAAGGTCACCACTACAAACCGGATAAGGCTCCGGCCATCATAAACAAGCTAAGACATACACACGGCTTCACATGACCGATAATACTAACCACAGGGAATACACAAACTGCAAGCCTCTAAGAATACTAATAAGATGGTCGAGACAGGGCCCCGGCCTACCCATACTGTACCACAAAAGAAAAGAAATAAACCTCTAGCTATCTAGCTGCGCATGACAGGAGTTGATGACTCTATGCGCTGGCTGGAATCACGAGGTGTCAGCTCCTCGTCTATGAGTACCTGTAGGCAAGTAATGCAGCGCCCCCAAGCAGGCATCAGTATCACTGGTACAGAGTATGTAAAACAAACTAAACATAACTGAATATAAGCAATAATACTAGTAGTTTTGAATAGCTGAAAGTAGCTGAAACTGTCTAGGCTAGCGGGATCTAAAATAAGCTTATCTATACTGAAGTTAAGGTAGAAGCATACCTGTCGACGTAGCATCCTGCTATCTATCAGCTAATAAGTAATATGTATATACATATATAAAATACAAGGACCTATACCAGCCCCCATAAGCCGGAAGGTTTCGGACAACACATAATCTATATACCCCTACTCGGGTCAAAACCATCAAAAAGTAAATCACTCAACTCGCCTACTAACTACGAGCACCTCCACCGGCCCCTTGGGTATGTAGCTTGGGCTCTTTGGGCCCCTGACTATAACTGTATCTGAGTCTGGCGGACTCCTGTAACTGTAAATTGTAATCTGTATCTGTAATTTGTCCCCTGGACGCAAGCGCTCAACAAGGTAAGCTATAATGATATGCTGATCAGCCTGCTATGGGGAATGTTGCATCCTCTCTTCGTCCTACTGCGTACAGCATGCCACTCCTTGGAGTGACGTATCCTCACCCTCTAGCGGGCGAGTCGACACAGCTATTAACCCTGGGGCGGCAAGGAAGCTCTAAGGGTGCCCTCAC
>JACEIK010010433.1:0-17769 GCA_018107945.1 Datura stramonium
CCAGTCCCTGTGGGATCGATACTTGGCTTACTTGAGCCACTTACTACTTGTTCGACCACGTGCACTTGCGTGTAGTCATCCAGACAGCCGAACAGTAGCAGGATTATCCAGAGGGAGTAGGAATTAGCAACCGAAAGGGCCGAGGTTCCAGCGCACCCAATTTTCAGAACTACATTGCAACCGTAGGTTATATATTTACTTGGCCTCATGGCCCCCTTTTACAGTGATTCTCACAGTCCATGCCTTTATACCCTGGCAAGGTATATTGGGTCCTATCGGTGGGGTGTATACATCGGACTCCACGTCTAGCTCATGTGGTTATATGTCGATTATAGCCTCTCCCACTAGTCAATACAGTTTACTCTCAGAATCTCCAGTCTAGATCAGTTTAGTGCAGTATCTCAGACTCAGTATTTCCGAATTCCCCCATTCTGAAGTAACTATCATACGAGTTCATCTACCGGTTGTAATCTAGATCTTCCATATTCCCTGTGGAATCGAACCCAACCTCTAAGTTGGGTTCTTTATTGACAACTTCTACTTCATACTTCAGTTCGAAGTGTGGTTTAAGCATTATCACTTACGACGCTCCCAGATAAGCTGCTCTGACCAGTCTTAGAACTCAGTTTCCAAATCTAGTCCTATAAGATGCTTAGGGAAACTCTCTGACAGCATCCCTAGGTCAGTATAGTCTTGGTTCCTAGTATCGAGATATCCGCTTGTCAGTAGTTTTAGTAACAGGATTATCTAGTGGGAGTAGGACTTAACACCAAAAGGGCTGGGGTTCCAGCGCACCCAGGTTCCAGAACTACATTGCCACCGTAGGTTATATATTTACTTGGCCTCATGGCCTCCTTTGATAGTGATTCTCACAGTCCATACCTTTATACCCTGGCAAGGTATATTGGGTCCTATCGGTGGGGTGTATACATCGGACTCCACGTCTAGTTCACGTGGTTATATGTCGGTAACGTCTCCCACTAGTCAGTACATTTTACTCTCAGATTCTTCAGTCCAGATCAGTTCAGGTGCAGTATCTCAGACTCAGTATTTCAGACATAGGGCATGTTTATGACCATTAATCAAGGTCATTTTTGACCATATTACCTTTATATCAGTTGATTTAGTTTTCAGCATTTCAGTTGGTCATTTCATATCATACTAGTTCAGTTACTAGTTCTCTCATGTCATTCATGTTTCTCTCGCATACTCAGTTCATTCAAAGTATTGATGCATACTTTTATGCTGTATTGTTTCATGATATAGCTGCAGATTCCCAGACTCAGCATCGTTAGCTGTTGTGATATAGATACTCCTATGCTGCAGCCGAAGTGTGAGTCCTCATCATTCAATGGCCTTGTTTTACTTTCTTTTAGTTGAATAATTATTTCAGTTAGCCTTAGAGTTAGCTAGGGGTTTGTCCCAGCAACTTCTCAGTTAGATGGCTTTCAGATAGACATGTTTGCATATTTATCTGTATTATTCAAATGTTTTGAACTTTATATTTTCAGACTTGTCTTTCATAAATGTTTTATAACATTATTTTAAAGTTCCGTTGTGCATGTTTACTCAGAATACTAGTTAACGACAGACCAGGGGTTGACTTTGGATCACTCATGGCTTCAAGTACCGTGTTACGTCCATGGTGTAGGCTCGGGGCGTGACACTTTCAAATCATTCATAATCATTCTTTTTAATAATAATAAGTAAACTTTATCAAAACATAACTTGAGCCAAAACATAAACATAACAATACATAAAACATGCATAACAATGGGAGGACTCGTCATAACCGACACCATCATGGTAGAGCCTTTCATGAAGCTCAACTATCTCACTCAAGTTGGCAGAGCCGACCCTGGCTTGCCAGGTGAGGGTCGTGCATAAGGCGTGATATCACATTTTAGGGGATCATTATCAATACATCATATCTTTAGAAACCCACGGTGGCACGTGGTTATGGGACACCAGCGTTGTCTTTTGAATGCCAGGATGCTTGGTGCTAGACACGACCCCCAAAAACTTGCATATAGGCTCATATATAAATCAATAACATCAAGCATTAGGATTCATTGACTAAAATATAATATTTATCATCATTGATCCCCTTTAAAACATGCTTAGCCAAGAATCGAGGCCCTTTTCATCGGCCAACATCATAAATCGACAAATCATGTAATTCATTTCATAAATCATAAATCATTCTTTAACATGTGGGCATTGCTCAATACTTCATCATATTCAATTCTTTCAAAATATGCTCATAAACACGGGTAACTTTAATTCATGCTTTCCCGTCATAAATAAATTCAAAATATTGCATATTCATCGTAAATCATAACTTTCATGAACTTTCATCAAATGGGAATTTTGGATTTAAAAGATTGAAACATGTTTTAAAAGAGAATAATAATAAAATCCTCCCATAATTCATAATTCAAGAATTAAAACTCAATTAAATCATACCCATAAAGACGAATCACATTTTTGTGTATTTGAGTAAAACCCCATAGACTTGAATAGCCTTCATGATTTTAAATTGAGATTTACGCATGGGTGGGGAAGAAATTCACCCATTCTAAAACCCTATAGACCTGAAAACGGATTGATTCAAAGTTCCTTGAATACCCACAAAGAAATTGATGGAACTTGGGGAAGAAGACCTTAAATCTGCCAAAATTCTCTCTAAAGTTCTTGCATGAGAATGGGCATGCATAAAGGACTTAACTCATCTTATCACACTCAGAAAATATCCAAAACGACAGAGTTTAGGGTCTAAAAGCATGGAAAAGTCAAAAATACCCTTAATGAACATACCCTTAAATCTGGTCGGATGGAACCCACGAGTGGTACCAGGGGGTCGTGGAAACCACATACGGCCCGTCCTATCTTCTCGTTGAATGCATTGCTGAAGACCCATTCTCAGAATCACACCACAGACACACAAGATGGTTCGTCCTAGGCTCCAACGGGCCGTTCCTTCGGTCGTTGTTTCCTTCTTCCAAAACTCTGCACACCTATTGCACGATCCTCACCATGACTCGTCGTAAGAAACAAAGGGACGTGGTTTGCACCTGTCGTCTCCACTGCGAATGTCCACAACCCTACCACGCCTCATAACAACGGACCATTTTCCCTCATAACGGGCTGTTGTAATACCCATTTTTACCATTCCCATCTAGTTTGACTCCTTACCGTGACCACAAACAACGATTCATGGTTACTTCCCAAGAGTGTTGGTACTTGTCGTCCTGCAATTTTTCCCAACTTTCAGTAGTTTTGCATTTTTGCTTCCCGGGTCTACTCCTAAGCACTTTCGGGGTATTACAATATCTCCCCCTTGGGAACATTCGTCCTCGAATGTAGGAAACAAGCAGCAAACAAAAACATACAATTTTATCCAGCTATGTACTGATCATTTTAAGAGAAATTTTCACTGAATGACTACCTCCGAATTTAAACCACATAGCTTAAATGATCTCATACTTCATATACACATTCATTCACATAAAAAAAACTTTCACACATGAACTGAACATGAAAACTAAATGGGATCATAGGGTAGAAGTGATACCTTAAGTCGGAACTGAGCCGGTAGAGAACAAATTTGGGTATCTATCCATCATATCCGCTTCGGCTTCCCACGTAGCTCCCTCAACATGTTGATTTCTCCATAAGACCTTAACCGAAGCTACTTATTTTTTTCTAAACTTCTGAACCTGACGATCCAAGATTTCAACGAGAATTTCTTCATAACTGAGGCTGTCTTTCACCCCAATGCTGTCTATCGGAACTACCAAGGCTGGATTACCCAAACACTTCTTCAAAAGTGACACATGGAAGACAGGATGAATTGAGGACAACTCCGATGGAAAGTCCAACTCATAAGCTACTTTACAACCTCTTCACACAAGCCGATAGGGACCAACATAGCAGGGACTAAGTTTACCTTTCTTTCTGAACTGCATGACTCCCTTCATGGGAGATACCTTTAGAAATACCCAGTCGTCCACATCAAACTCCAAATCTCTTATCCTCACATTTGCACGCGATTTTTGACGACTCTGAGCAGTTTTTAACCGGTCCCTTATCAACTGGACCTTTACCATCACCTCGTGAACCTCATCTGGCCCTATCATAAGTGCCTCACCAACGTCAAACCATCCGATGGGGGATCTACACTTTCTCCTGTAAAGAGCCACGAACGGTGCCATCTGGATACTGGAGTGATAACATTTAGTATAAGCAAACTTAATTAAGGGCAAATGATCATCCCAACTACCTTTGAAATCCATAACACATGCCCTCACATATCCTCAAGGGTCTGAATGGTTCGTTCTGCCTGGTCGTCTATTTGCGGATGGAAGGTTGTGCTGATCTTGACTTGAGTCCCAAGTCCCTTCTGAAAAGACCTCCAAAACTGAGAGGTAAACTGAGTACCTAGGTGTGAAATAATAGACAAGGGCACTCCGTGAAGTAAAACCAACTCTAGAATATACAACTTGGCATAATCATCCGCAGAATTCATGGTCTTGACCGATAGGAAGTGTGTAGCCTTTGTTAACCTATCTACCACCACCCAAATGGAATCATAGTGTCAGCGAGTACGAGGTAGGCCTGTAAAGAAATCCATATTTATTTCCTTCCAGTTCTAAGTGGGAATGCTAATATCCTAAAGTACACCTCCCGAACTTTGATGCTTGACTTTCACTTGCTGATAGTTGGGAAATTTAGCTACGAACTTCGCAATATCCTTCTTTATACCATCCCAC
Source organism: Datura stramonium (assembly GCA_018107945.1). Classification (NCBI taxonomy): domain Eukaryota; kingdom Viridiplantae; phylum Streptophyta; class Magnoliopsida; order Solanales; family Solanaceae; genus Datura; species Datura stramonium. The sequence continues at coordinate 4,773 of JACEIK010010433.1, forward strand.
CAATAGATTTGTTGCAAGTCCTGATACATCTTCGTGGATCCCGGATGGATGGAATATTGGGTACCATGTTCCTCGTGCAATATTCGAACCCTCAAATTATCGACATCCGAAACACATAGTCAACCCTGGTATCGTAGCACACCATCTCCCCCTTGGGAGAAAACCTCCACCTTCTGACTCCGCAAAGCCTCTTTCAGGTTCCTCAATATTGGATCCTCATCTTGACTAGATTTAACATCAACCACCAAGGATGATTTTGACCCATTATGTACAACAACACCGCCATCGGTCGAGTCGATCCATCTAACTCCAAATCTTGCAAGTCGGTGAACATCTTTCACCAACTCCTCTTCCCTTCATCCAAATGGGACACACTCTCCATCGAGATCCTACTAAGCACATCCGCAACCACATTTTCCTTGCCCGGGTGGTAGAGGATACTCATGTCATAGTCCTTTAGCAACTCCAACCACCTCCTTTGCCGATTTTGATCCTTCTGTGTTAACACATATTGAAAGCTCTTGTGATCCATAAATACATCCACGTGGACCCCATACAAGTAATGCTGCCATATCTTCAATGCAAACCCACCGCGGCCAACTCGAGATCATGGGTCGGGTAATTCTTTTCATGAACTTTCAACTGTCTCGAGGCATATGCTATTACCTTCCCATACTGCATCACTCACACACCCCAGTCTGACTGTCAAAGCATCACAATATACAACAAAGCCATCAGTACCCTCGGGTAAAGCCAATAGCGGTGCTGAAGTAAGTCGGGTCTTAAACTCTTGGAAGCTTTTCTCACACTCCTCTGACCATTGGAACTTGACCTTTTTCTAAGTCAATTTAGTCAAAGGTGCCTCAATTGATGAGAAACCATCAACAAACCTCTGGTAGTATCCAGTTAGATCCAAGAAACTCTGAATTTCTGAAGGATTCACTGGTTTGGGCCAATTCTTCACCGCCTCAATCTTCTGGGAATCTACCCTTATGCCTTCGCTTGATACCACATGACCCAGAAATGCCACCGAGTTTAGCCAAAGTTCACACTTGCTAAACTTTGCATACAACTGATGATCCTTGAGGGTCTGCAGCACCACTCTCAAATGAGTGGAATGCTCCTCTTCATTCCGCGAGTATATAAGAATGTCATCGATGAACACGATCACGAACTATCAAAATATGCCTTGAACACACTGTTCATTAAGTCCATAAAAGCAGCAGGGTCATTGGTTAGTCCAAAAGATATTACAACAAATTTGACCATACCTAGTCCTGAAAGCAGTCTTCGGGATGTCACTCTCCCGAACTCTGAGCTGCTGATACCCAGACCTGAGATCAATCTTAGAGAAGTACTTGGCACCTTGAAGATGGTCAAACAAATCATCGATCTTGGGTAAGGTATACCTGTTCTTGACGGTAACCTTGTTCAACTACCGATAGTTAATACACATGAGAAGGGAACCGTCCTTCTTTCGAACAAATAGAACTGGTGCACCCTATAGAGACTGACTCGGTCTAATAAAGCCCTTATCCAATAGATCCCATAACTGATCCTTCAATTTCATCAGTTCGGCTAGGGCCATCTTATAGGGAGGAATAGAGATAGGTTCCGTATCGGGTAATAGATAAATACCGAAATCAATTTCACTCTCTAGAGGGACACAGGGAAAATCATCAAGAAACACCTCCGGATATTCTCATACCACCGGAACTTACTGAATAGTCAGGGTATTGNTGCAAGATAACTGTAGTTGGTCTAGGACTTCCACAGGGAAAATCACCAAGAAACACCTCCGGATATTCTCATACCACCGGAACTTACTGAATAGTCAGGGTATTGGACTCCACATCCTTAACCCTAACTAGGTGGTACACGCAACCTTTAGAGATCATCTTCCTGGCCTTAAGATATGAAATATACTGACTTGCTGGTACCGCTGAACTACCCTTCCACTCCAACACGGACTCACCTGTTAAACGAAATTGCACTGTACGGGTCCTACAGTTTATCAAAGCATAACATGAAAACAACCAATCCATGCCAAGAATAATGTCAAAGTCTGTCATGGTTAACTCCACAAGGTTTGCAGAGGTAACCTTATGCAACACAATGACTGGGCATTCTCTATATACTCGTCTAGCTATAACCGAATCACCAATAGTGGTTGAAACTGAAAACTGTTCTGACAAGGTCTCGGGACTAACTCCAAGGCTACTTGTAATATAAGGAGTCACGAAAGACAAGGTAGCTCCCGGATATAAAAAGATATAAACATCAATATGAAAGACACGCAACATACCAGTGACCACGTCTGGCGAAGCCTCCTGCTCTTGGTGCGAGGCAAGGGCATAGAATCAGTTTTGGCACTGTTCGCCACCTCCACTAGTTGATGCTCCCTGCGAAGCGAAACGGGCTGGAGCTACTGCAGTCGGGGTGGTCTGTGCATGACCCCTATCATCACCCTGTCTAGCATATGGGCATGCTCGGCGTATGTGTCCAAAACTACCACATCCATATATGAACCGAGCAAGTACTCCCCGAGATGACTCTTGCCACACTTCCCGCAGGTTGGAGGAGTATACTCTAACTGGGTGCCTCTCTGATCCCTCGATCTTGAAGCCCTACTCCTCTGATCACCCCTGGGTCTAGATGGAACACTAGCTGATGATGGTGCTGGGGCTAGTGATTTCTGCTGAAACTATGGACGATAGTCATCGCCAGACCTCTGATGCGAAAACCCACGGCTATCCGTTCGAGCCCTCTTTTACTCCCTCTCCCTCACATGAGCCATCTCCATCTGCTGGGCATACAACACTATGCGAGGAAAGTCCATATCCTGGTGGAGCATCGCAGTCCTGCAATCCTTGTCTAGATAACTAGCCACACCAAGAACGAATCGGCTCTCCCGTGCCCTCTAATCCATCACTAACTCTGGGGCATACTTTGACAAACGAGTGAACTTAAGAGAATACTCCAGCACTATCATTTTTCCTTGCTTGAGGTTAATAAATTCAGCTGCTTACAATTCCTCATCTCCTGAGAGAAGAACCTGTCAAGAAATGCTATGTGGAACTCATCCCAACTAATAGGGCCCGCTCCTGCTACCCTGCTTTCCTTCCATTGCTTGTACCAAATATGAGCGACATCTTTTAGCTGATAAGAGGCCAAGTCCAAACACTCCCCATTTGTCACCCTCATAACCTGAGTGACCTTCAAGATCCCTTCAATAAACTCGTGTAGATCCTCATCCACCTTTGACCCTGTAAATTCAGGAGGGTTCATCTTCAAGAAGTCTCTAATCCGAGCTGCCATTGCATTACCATTCTGTGGAACCTGCGCAACAGCTAGCTGGTTGACCTAAGAGATCAAGGCCCGCGCCAGCATCTAAATAGCCGCTCGAAACTCAGTGTGGGAGACTAGCTTTAGTGCCTGGGGCTCTTTAACAAGTGGGGCTTGCTGATGCCCATGGTCATTGCCATCTCCGTGGACTTCATCATTTCCATTCCTCCTTCCATTCATTCTTCTAGGAGCCATAATTCTGCAATCGCAAATCGCACGAATTAGAAGGATGGAAAGGCTTTTCATCACACGACATAGAGCATGAAAGAAGGGAACATTTCCTAAATGTCTAGTAGCCTCTTCATCATAGGTGTGGCGCGCTTCACACTCATGAAAACGAATCTACTTAACGCGGCTTTCAAAAACCCTACGACACTTCAAACCTATGGATCTGATGCAAAGTTTGTCATGACCCGAACGGACACCCGGATCGTAGACACGGGACAAGGGACCCCGAGAGACCCCAAGTCGACCAATGGCTTATGCATACAACTAATCTCATTCAAATAAGCAGAATGAAAATCATAAAAACATAGAGGAAATGTAATTATAGCATAACATCAAGAAATACTGGACATATACACAGTTGAGCACTACATACTTGTCTGAAAGCCTTTAATACATAAGATGGGTTGATGGAACAACATCCCCAACTAACCCGACCAATACTGAAATATAATCAATATAAAAGTCTATCAAATGGCCCTCAGAACATGAGGACTCACCAATAGGCCAAAAGCGTAAGCTGAGATGGACTACAGATGAGGATGAGCCTGAGATCCGGATCCAGTATCACGAAATGATACAACATGGAAAGTATGCGGTTAGTACGTGGAATGTACTGAGTATGCAAGGTATGTAAAACAACAATTTCAAAGTAAATAAAACTCGTAAGTAATATAAGAGAAGGACATCATGCTTACATCAAAATCTTCGTAATATAACATAAGGCTCAAGACTTTCAAATCATTCATAATCATTCTTTTTCATAATCATAATTAAACATTATCAAAACATAACTAGAGCCACGACATAAACATAACAATGCATAAAACATGAGTAACAATGGGAGGACTCATCATAATCGACACCATCATGGTAGAGCCTTTCATGATGCCCCACTAACTCGCTCAAGTGGGCAGAGCCGACCCTGGCTTGCCAGGCAAGGTCGTGCATAAGGCGTGATATCACATTTGTGGGGATCATTATCAATATATCATATCATTATAAACCCACAGTGGCACGTGGTTACAAGACACCGACGTAGTCCTTTGAACGCTGGGCTGCTCGGTGCTAGACACGGCTCCCAAAAACATGCATATAGGCTCATACATAAATCAATAATATCATGCATTAGAATTCATTGACTAAAGTATAACATTTATAATCATTGATCCCTTTTAAAACATGCTTATCCAAGAATCAAGGCCCTTTTCATCGACCAACATCATAAATTGATAAATCATGTAATTCACTTCAAAAATCATAAATATTCTTTAACGTGTGGGCATTGCCCAATACTTCATCATATTCAATTCTTTCAAAATATTCTCATAAACATGGGTAACTTGAATTCATGCTTTTTCATCATCAATAAATTCAAAATATTGCATATTCATCGTAAATCATAACGTTCATGAACTTTCATCAAATGGACATTTTGGATTTAAAAGCTTGAAACATGATTTTAAAGAGAATAATAATAAAATGTGCCCATCATTCATAATTCAAGAATTAAAACTCAATTAAATCATACCCATAAAGAGAAATCACATTTTCATGTATTTGAGTAAAACCCCATAGACTTGAATAGGAGGATTCATGATTTTAAATTGAGATTTGGGAATGGGTGCGGAAGAATCTCACCCATTCTAAAACCCTACAGACCCGGAAACGGATTGACTCAAAGTTCCTTGAATACCCACAAAGAAATTGATGGAACTTGGGGAAGAAGACCTTGAATCTCCCAAAAAATCTCTCTAAAGTTCTTGCATGAGAATAGGCATGCATAAAGGACTTAACTCATCTTATCACACTGAGAAAATATCCAAAATGACGTAGTTTAGTGTCTAAAAGTGTTGAAAAGTCAAAAATACCCTTAATGAACCTGCCTTTAAATATGGCTGGATGGAACCCACGAGTGGTACCAACGGGTCGTGGAAGCCACACACGACCCATCCTGTCTTCTCGTTGAATGCACTGCTGAAGACCCATTCTCAAAATCATACCACAGACACATAGGACGGTTCGTCCTAGGCTTCAACGGGTCGTTCCTTCGGTCATTCTTTCCTTCTTTTGAAACTCTGCACACCTATTCTACGATCCTTACCAAGACTCGTTGTAAGATACAACAGGATGTGGTTTCCACCCGTCATCTCCACTATGAAAGTCCACAACCCTACCACGCCTCCTAACAACGGACCATTGTCCCTCACAACAGGTCATTGTAATACCCATTGTTACCACTGCCATCTGTACTGACTCCTTACCACAACCACAAACGGCCGCTCGTGGTTACTTACCACTGGTCGTGGTACCTGTCGTCCTACAACTTTTTTCCAACTTTCAGCAGTTTTTCTTTTTTGCTTCCCGGGTCTACTCCTAAGAACTTCTGGGGTATTACACCTTCTCTAGCCATCAGATTCCTTTCCTTTTTAGAATAATCCAACTTTTGTTTGCAGGGCATTTGTATGACTAATCCTTTTTATAATAGGATATAAATCTTAAAAGTAGGAAAGTCACAGAGTTTTGGTCAGCGTCTTCCATTGTGGTGATGATTGTTCTGCTGCAGCGGTCTCGCTACAACAAAGGGGTACCCACCACATCAGTTTTGTTGCCTGGGCCCACAAAATTTTAACTCAGCCCTTTTGAATCATTAACCAAATAATTTTTTTATTCAAGGGTGTAAATTTAGACCTTCAAAATTTTTAATTTCTATGCCCTCATCGTCAAGTCTTCCTAGCAACCAAATGGGTCGTTTCATCATATACCAATTAAATAATCATTCGTCCTCGAATTGTCTCACGACACATGCAAGGGGTTTCTATCATATCGTGACCAGGATTTATGCAGTGTTATAATCATGGTCACTCCCTCTGTATTACGTTCTTACTGTTATTATTTTGAAGTCTAAAATTTTAACAGGTGTTTTACATGAACTAGAGGCACAAATTTTAATCATCCCGTCCCTATATTTCCGACCGGAAGGAAATTATATGTATGCAGCTTCTACCTACTATTTTCACATTAGGATCGTCCCGTCTAGTCTCGGTTCTCTCTGTACCCTTCAATTGTGACCCGTATTCGCATATGCATTTGCTCATGCAACCTCTATATTGTCACCATCTCCCACAAGAATCCATTTTTAGGTACTAGCATTATTTTTTGACCCCTTGCAGAAATTGAAACATCAAACACCATCACTGGAATGGATCGGTCTGTTGTAGCGGTGCTTCTACCACCACAGCAGTCTCGCTGCCGCAAGAATCGAGCCACCACAATGGGACCAAACATCGGATTAAAGAGGCAATGCGACTGTTTTTGGTTCATTTTCACTTTCCCAACTTCAAGTTTTGTGCAATCCTCTCTATTCTCTGATGAATTTTTATCTATTTCCACCAGGTAATCATCATCCTTACTCCTTTATTACGTTATTTCTAAACACCAAGTTATGTTTTCATAACATAATGCAGGCTTTTGGGGTTGCTTATTGGGGTAGGAAAGTCCTTATCTCTTTTGCACAAATTAGGGTAGATTTATGAAGCATGCTACTTATATTGACATTCTTAAGTCACCTATATCATTCTCTGCGTGCTTTTGAGTGTTTTCTTCGAGGTCTTGCACTAGAAATGGTGAGGTTTGAGTAGGGTTATGGTTTGAACTTGTTCGAGCCTTTACGGCTTAAGGGAGGTAGATATTGGGTCGAATAACTAGTTGTAGGGCATGGGGATACCCTCCCATTGCCCGATCTATGTCGAATTTTAGGAAAAACGAAGTTGGGAATTTCATTCTCAATTGTTGGGGTTGGAGGTTCTGGGGAAGATGACTTTCGTTACAACAAAATATTTTCCGCCACAACGGGCTCGTTATGGCGAATCCATTCCACTGTAGCAGACTTGCTACAGCAGAAACCCATTGATGTTGGGCATATTCTTATGCCCGTTTTCCATGTTTTTACCCATATTTTTCCTTATTTTGAGTTCATAATCCCTATGAAATGTATGAATTCATGTTTTTGTGTGTCTTGTGAGCTAATGATTATTTCTAGATGCTTTGAGCAGGAAAGTAAGGAAAAAGGACTGAAAAATGACCCAAGATATAACGAAGAAGAGTTCACGAAAGTCGGCCTGGGGCTATAGCTGGCGTGGTGCACTCAACGCTTGTGTTTCAGGGAAAAATGCACCAAAGTTGGCACTACAGATGGTGTGGGGCACCAGGTTCCTTATCTTTTGAGATAAGAATTTGACTAACACCTTGGGTAGATGGATGGCATGGAGCCCTAGAAGTATTCCAAACTTAGGAAATTTTCCTAACATTCTGGGGCTATGGATGAAGTTGGGTGGCATAAGGGTCCAAAAGGTCAAGAATTTGACTAACACTCTAGTGCTATGGTCGAAGTGGGGGCGCCAGAGGTGTTAGAAGTACAGAAATTTGGCTAAGTCCTTGGTACTATGGCGGTAGTAGGGCACCCAAAGCCATTCCTTCGAGGAAATTTGACTAACTCCTTGGGGCTATGCACGGGGCGATGCGCCATACCCTTCTAGATGGGATTTCATTGATTTTTAAGCAAAATACTTAAGGGAAAAAACGTTATTTGAAGGGTTACCTATATATATATCATCTAGGGTGTTTTTAACACATCAAACTTCATTTTGTTTGATCGTAGAAAGTTGTAAACGCAGATTTTAGAGAAGAAACTGGTTCTACTTAGGTTTCTTATTTTTCTTTATTGTTTTATTGAGAATGGTGATGTTTTCTTTGTTTTTACGCTTGTCTATGAGTGGCTAAACGCCCATTCTAGGGTTTTGGCCACATTTGATGGTTGAAGTTGGATAGACTGATTAATGTTAGTTTAATTCTTTATTAAAGGTTATTTATAATTAGTTATTTTAATTGCTTATTCACTTGTCTAATCACCTCATGAGTAAATATGTTTCCTTTTGGTTGAACTTGGAAAAGGGAACCAAAAGTGTTAAAATTAAATATAAAACATGAATTGAAGATCCTTTGGCCCATTGGTTGAAGGTTAGAAGTTGTTGTTAAGGATAGAGATATACCCTTCAACCCTGTTTAGTTGAAATCCAAGTAGGCATAACTATCGTTTCATGTTTCTCCTGTGACCATAGGGATATAGGCGTTAAGGTTCATGAGATAGTTCTTGGATGCTCGGGAAAGTGGGAAGAAATGGGATAGTAACTTGCAACTAGCAATTTTCCGAGGAATCAATCTAGCGTAATCATGTCTTGAGAGCTAAACTTGAAATAAAAATGCCAATTCCCTAGATTTGCATCATTATTTCAAGTTTTTAGTGGTTTAATTCTTCAAACCAATTCTCCATTTTATCTGTTCGTTAGAATATCTAAATAAAGTAGAAACCTTAAAATGATTGATCTGATAGGTCTCGGAGGGATCGATAATCTAGACTTCCAGTCCTATATTACTTGACAACCACGTGCGCTTGGGCGACATCATATTTTTGGCATTGTTGCTGGGGACTTGATGATCGATTGGTTGTATATAGGTTAGGATTTTTATTCTTCATATTTTGTATTTTATGTTTTTGTTTGTTTGTTTGTGAAGTTGTCAGGTGTTGTGTGCTCAGTGTATGCCAAATACGAGAAGTAAAGAATCACTTTTGGCTTCTCTTGATCCTAAAATTGAGAGAACCTTTCGAAGATTAATTATGGAGAATAATGAGATGGCACAGGGAAAAAACCAGGAGAGGGTTCTAGTGTTGTATTTTACTAGGCTGAACTTGGAAAATGCTTCTAAAGCGATCGCTAAGCTGGCCATCACTAGGAATTTTGAGTTGAAAGAAGGGATCGTGCGGTTGGTAAAAACACTTGCTAATATTAGGGCAAGCAACAGAGGATCCCCCACAAGCATATGATGATACTGGTGGAGTTGAGTAAGAACTTTCACTATCGGAATGTGTCAAATGAGTATGTAAAGCTCACATTGTTTCCGTTCTCATTGATTGGTTAGGTCAAGGAGTGGCTTTAAAAAGAGCCAGAGGGTTCCATCACTACTTAGGAGGTTCTTTCGAATAAGTTCATCAATATTTTCTTATCTTCAAGGACGACAAAAGAGTTGAGAGGGAAGATCTCTGGTTTTGTGTAGAGAGGTGGTGAAACCTTGGCTCAGGCTTAGGAATGATACGAGGGCTACTTGAGAGATTGCCCGCACCACATGCAGCCGAAGGAGATTATCGGGCACAACTTTATAGAAGAGCTAAACTCGGAATCCAAAATCTTGTCCGACGCTACTACATAGGGACAAATTCCATCCAAGAGCTATGATGAGGTAGAAGCTCTTTTGACTATCATTTTAGTGGGGAGTCAAGACAATCAGGACTCTGGTAGAAGACTCACAGCAGCCAAGGTGCCTGGAAAGCTCGAAGTAGATGGTGTAGTGGCAATCCGAGCAGACATAAGTCAACTAGTGAATGTGATTAGCAAGTTTGTGACCACATCATCAGGAAGTCAAGTTCAGCAGGTCCATCAGGTCCATATTCCACCACCATCATGTGAGGTGTGTGGAGAAGGCCATGCTTATTTAGGTTTTCCACTTAACCTTAAATCTATATTTTTTTGGGACAACAAGGTCGTGGTAGAGGCTTTGCAGGTAACCTATAACTAGGTACAGGAATGCAGCCAATCACTCATGGGGAGGGAACAAGAATTTGCAAAGGCCCTAGAACACCTATCCAAGACCTCAGAGCCAGAAACTAAGCAGTTCACTTGAATAGACAATGAAGCAATGGATGGTGCAACAGACTCAGGTGGTTATTGAGATACAAAAGTCCATCCATGAGTTAGAGAGATAGATGGGGCAATTGGCCCTGCAGCTGACTAACAGACTGCAAGGGGAACTTTCGAGTAATACCGACAAAAAACCCCAAGGAAAATATTAGCTCAATCTCTTTGAACAGTGGTAAAGAGATGGGTAAGGTGATCCCCAGAGAAAAGAAAGTGGATGAAGAGTAGGTCGTGATGTCCATGCAGGAGGTTAGTGAGCCAAGCAACTCAAAGCTGAAGTTGGTAGAAACCAGAACACCCCTTCCTTTTTCTCAAAGATTTAAGAAGAAGAAGGACGAATCAGCTTGCCAGAAATTTCTTGAGGTATTGAAGCGGGTACATGTTAACTGATGTCTCCCAAGAGCACGCAAGTGCACGTGATCATTAAGTAATATAGGATTGCTAACTCCGATTATTGTACCCACAAAGAATTGTCAGTTTAATCATTCAAGGTTGATTCTTATATCATTTTTCTATCAAACATTTGAAAAGGGGAATGATTTAGAGAATTAAACTACTAAACTTTAAATATAAAAATTAACTAGATAGTTGAAAACTTGGTTTTACTTTAAGGATGATGAAAATCTAGCAAAATGGAACTTTTCAGTTTCTGGTTGAGTTTTCAAGACGTGATTACACTAAAATGATTCTTCCTATGGTTACTAGTTGCAAGCCACTATCCCATTCCTTGACACTATCTCTAGCATCTAAGATCTATCTCATGAACCATAACTCCTATATCCCTATGGTCGCAGGAGAAACATCAAAACGATGGTTATGCCTACTTGTATTTCAACAAAACGGGGTTGAAGGGTATATCCCTATCCTCAACAACTAATTTTATCCTCTCGCCAATTGGTTTAAGGGTCTCTAAATTTCTGTTTTTGTATTTACCTTTAACCCTTTCGATTCCCTTTCCCAAGTTCAATCCAAAAGGCAACAGGTTTACTTAAAAGGTGATCAGTCTCATAAATAAACAATTAAAACAAGTAAATTCAAATAACCATTAAAGAATAATCAAATCTAGACTATATTATTCTTTCAAATGATCAACTATCCACCATGGACAAAACCCTAGAGTATGAGTTTAGCCACTCATAAGCAAGTGGAAAAAAAAATACATAATCGTCATCATTCAAATGTAAATCAGTAAAGAAGAGAACAAACCTAGTGTAGAACTTGTCTTCCTTCCAAACGGCTTACAAGCCTCCACAAATAAAATAAGAAATGTAAAAATGATCAAATGATGCCTAACAAATAACTTAGAGGCTGTATTTATAGTTGAGCCTTCAAATAATGCTTTTTCCCTCCAATAATTAGCTTTAAAGTCAGTATTTTCTTCTCCCAAATATGTTTGGTTCACCACCCCACCTATCTCACCATTTAGTTAGTTAAATTTCCTCTGAAGAATAGCTCTGGGATAGGTCTAGCATGCCGCCCCACCTATAGCCCCAAGTTGGGCTCAAGTTTTCTCTGAAGTTTGGCTCTAGGCATGTCGCACCATCCATCTTACCAAGGAGTTAGCCAAATTACCACTCTTTTAGATAATCCGGGCACCCCGCGCCACTATCATGCCAATGTGTTAGTCAAATTTCTGCGCTTTAGAACCCACCTAGCGCGCCACCACCTCCATAGCACTAGAATGTTGTGAAATTTCTCTAAGTTCGAAATGCTTCATGGGCTCCACACCTCTCATCTCACCACAGTGTTAAATGAAACATCTCTAAAGTTTAGGACTTGGCGTGGCCGCCATCCATAGCCCCAAATTTACTGCACATTTCTTTGAAGTTTGGGACCTGGTGTAGGGCGCCAGTCATAACCCCAAATCCTTCTTCTCAGCTTCTCAAATCTTCACACCTTGAGCTAATTTGGGTCCTTTTTCCTTGGTTTCCTGCTCAAAACATCTCAAATCGTTTGTTATTATTCAAAACACACAAACACATGAATTCATGCATTTCCCAAGCACTATAAACTCAAATCAAGGTAAAAGATGGGCAAAAACAAGGAAAATGGGCATAAAAATATGCCCAATATCACCACCCAACATTTAAACTGTTGTTCTTCCTCGAACAATCCTTAATACACACCTAAGTTCATCTTTTACCATCACACTTGGTACCTCTATCAATTATACTCAACCAACTAGAATAGAGCATAGATCAAGTGGTTCATCAACATACCACAATTCTCATCAAGCATATATAAAGGTCTCACAATCAAGACCACACAACTTGTTACACGCCGTAAAATTTCCGGCACATAGATGGCCTATTCGCGTGTTGGTTAAGAGTATTTGAAAGCCATACATGCTAGAAAAAGGCCCGGGAAGAGACCGAACGAGAAACCCGTCGAACCATCGCGGAAGGAGCTGGGGTATTTAGCCTCAGATACCGAGGTATTTAGCAGTAGGGAGCATTCCTACGGATTTAGTTTCGCAAGATTCAGCCGTCAAATCGTCGTGCTACCGAATTAAGGTAAGTGGAATTGCTCCAAATTAGTATCAATGTGCTCCTAGCCTTAAATTGAATATTTCTCTCTTCTGGACTTTCGAGAAATAGCAAGTTTTCGACCGTCTTTCGATAAGCCAAAGTTTGGGCTATAAATATATCGAAAGTGACGTTTTATTTCAGAATATT
>JACEIK010010433.1:29872-42574 GCA_018107945.1 Datura stramonium
ATTAACAAAAGGTAGTATATATTCATCTAAGTACTCCTCCAAAAACGAAGAAAAAAACATCATAAACATGCTTCAAAAACGCAGCAACAAGACTCACCGACGCCTCTCTTCAACTTTGCAATGATCTTCTTCACTTGGCTTCAGTTTTTGCTTTATGATTTGCCTTGATTTATCTTAGTTTTTGGATGTAAAATACAGAGAGAAGTGTCCTTTAAACAGGCAGCTCAAATTTTGATAGGAATGATATGATTTGAGCAGCAAACAACTTAAATAAATAGGGGTAGGGTGGTGGAGGCGCTAGGGCGTCATGCCCGCGTCACTGCTCGCGATGGTTAGGTAAAATGCCCATAACTTTTTACTCCGAACTCCGATTGATAAGTGGTTTGATGTTATGAAAACTAGACTCAAAGACCTTTAATTTCATAGGTCGTGGGACTCCTAATTCATTACATATTGGGAGATATGGCCGTCTAAGCTTGATTATTACTTATGAACTTCACATACTCTTTGGGTTTTTTTGATCGTACACATTTCCCTTGACACCTACGACCAATATACAACCCGTATTTTCCCTAACCTAGCATAAAACCTCAAATAATTACCAAAAAATTTTTTTGGGTGTCATAACAACATCTCTAAAGTTTAGGACCTGGTGCGGGGCGCCAACTATAGCCCCAAATTTACTGCACATTTCTCTAAAGTTTGGGACATAGTGCGGGGTGCCAGCCATAGCCCCAATCCTTCTTCTCAGCTTCTCAAATCTTCACACCTTGGGTTAATTTGTGTCCTTTTTCCATGGTTTACTACTCAAAATATCTCAAATCGTTTGTTAGCATACAAAACACACAACACATAAGTTCATGCATTTCCTAAGGACTATGAACTCAAAAGAAGGTAAAAGATGGGGAAAATATGGCAAATAGGCATAGAAATAAGCCCAACATCATATTCTAGAAAATAAAAAAAATTAAGGCTGGTGCTATGGGTGGCGTCCCGCGCCAGCCCCTGTCCACAAAGAAATATTTTTTTTCTATGTGTGTGGTGAGGTGACTGACGCGTCGCGCTAGGGTGTTGTGGCCCAAAAATATTTTTGGTCCAATGGGTCAAAGTTGACCCAAGGACCTTAAAATTACCAAAAACGCATTCCTCACACCTTTTTTTAAATCTCCATTCATCCCCTTTGACTAAATGCCAATACAAAAAGCAAATAAAATTTTCTCTCTCTCAAAAAGGACGTAACTCCCCTCTCCCTTGTTCCCCATTGTTGGAAATCTTTGTGAAGCTCTTCTCTTTAGCTCAAGTAAGTAAATCTCTTCTCTATTGGTTATTTAGTATGAAAAGCATGCCTTCACACCCTTCTTCTCCAAGTTAAAGACCCAAAATCACCATTGTATGTGAAAACCTAAGTTTTATAATATGGGTTTCATGATCTTTAATCTCTTAAATTCTTCTATGATAATGTGTTATCCATGTTGGGTTGCTTATTTTTGGTTGAATACAGTGATTTGAAGTTGTGGGGATAAAGGGGTTTGATAATTTGAATTTCATGATTTTTGGTGGGTAGGACATAGATTGTAGAGAAAGAAAGTACTTAGTTCTTAAATTCTTGAATGTGAAGAATCTTGAGTTGGTGAAAAATTCATGTTAATTCATTATGGATCGTAGTAAATTACTTGTTGATTGTTGGATAAATTGAATGAAGCTACTTACATGTATGGGTTTCTTGAATGATAAATTAATGGAAGGAAGATGAAAGCATGGCCAAAGTAAGGCATGATTGAAAAAAAACTAATAGAGGAGAAATGTGAAAAATTCATGAACTTGGTTGTAATAAGAAGTTAATGAATATTTTGGAGGTTGACATTTGGATGATAATGAGGAAAGTCTTGAGTACCCTATTTGACAAATTCTCATAATTATGCAAGCGAATTAGGTGTGGGGTCACTTTGCACCCGTTATACCTAACTAATCTTGTGAAGTTCTTGATTTTTTGTTGACAGGTTTCATGGCATCAAATGCTAACAAAGAAAAGGAGATAGTGGCAGCTGGCAAGGGTTTCAAGCAGCTTTGAAAAGGCACAAAAGGATCGAGTTCATCGGCTGAGGGATCCCCTACTAGGAGGTTTGCAGAAAGAGTAGTGGAATCTCATGGACTATAATGGTTCAAAACACAAAACAAGGTCAAATATGCTCCTGAAAATTGGCTTGACGAAGGTCGCCTCGCACTTTAGTTCCCCGCCATTTGAGATAAGGTCGGTAAGATGGGATTAGTCTATATCTTTGTTGAGCCGGAGGAGTGCAACCTCACTTTGGTGAGGGAACTTTATGCAAATTGGGACACTTATTTTGGGGAGAGCAATGAGGTAGAAAT
Source organism: Datura stramonium (assembly GCA_018107945.1). Classification (NCBI taxonomy): domain Eukaryota; kingdom Viridiplantae; phylum Streptophyta; class Magnoliopsida; order Solanales; family Solanaceae; genus Datura; species Datura stramonium. The sequence continues at coordinate 32,243 of JACEIK010010433.1, forward strand.
ACAAGGACAAGTGGTGCGGTTCACCATTAAAACATTCAATATCTTCCTCGACACAAAAGAGGTAGACCTATCTAAGTACGTCATTCTGTTAGAGAAGCCTCCATATCGCGGCATCAACCATACTCTCTATGGTGAGCATTCAGCCGCACAGTTGGCAAGGGACTATTAGGGCATTCATTGCACACTTTCATTCTTCTACCTGAATAAGGAAGCGAGGGTGTGGGTAAAAGTTGTTTGTGCCACACACACATCACTGACATCACTAGAAATGGGTCATGTTGGTATACATGCTAATGAAAGCGTTACCACTCAATTTTGGTGCAGTTCTTAGAGGCAATATGAGGAGAGTGAGGGACAACTATAGGTAGAAATATTGTTACGGAAGTCTCTTGACTTAGTTTTTGAGAGGCAAAGGCATTGAGGAAGAGGAGGCAGACCTTCGTCAATCACGAGAAGGGCCCCCAGCAGGCAAGATGATGGAAATTACAAAGGTTAAGGAGTCCATCACTTCCATAGCTCCACCTCTCACTATAGCTGATCGCCAGGCACGCGATGATAGTTGGAGAGGCCGTAAATTCGGCATGCTTGATTTACCATTGAGGATTGGAGGCTGACCTACCATAAAAGATGAGATGGTGTCTCTAGAGGATAGATACCCACTCACAAAGAGTGCAATGTAGATGTGTAGAGTGGGACCTACATTTAAGGAGCCGTTGGATGATGTTGAGGCCACGGTGCTTACTGATGGAGTTGATGACTTGGACAATGATAATGAGGATGAGGATGCTGCCACAAGAGCCATCCAGGATGGTGAGGATGATGATGAGGATGACAATAAATAGGAGTACAATCCAGATAATGATGCGTAGCATCTCAGGAAGTCCCTTTTCTCTACCTATTTGGTACAATTGTGTGTGCACCGAGGAAAATGCACCGTTTAAGTGTGGGTGGAGGAAAGGTTCCTATTTTCTCTTTCTTTTCTATATTTGTAGTAGTCCATAGAATAGTGTCATTCCCTGTGGTAGTAGCTCTATAATTTGTTAGGTCATGTTTTGTAATAGATAGTTTTGATGATGGTGACTAATAACTTGGATGATGCCTTGTGATGTTTGATAATTTTTTCGTCGTTGGTAGTTTTGATTTGTTTAGTTTAATTTTAGAGTCTACATTTTCAAATTTAAGGGTGAGCGCCATCATGTTTTTGTTTTGAAAATCTTTGGAAAAGGGCATGTCTCACCCACCTTCAGTTTTTCTTTTGGCCTCAATTCTTTTGTGAAGGGGAGACCTTTGAACCAGGTAATTTTTTCATTTTTAGGAGTCATTATAGTCGTATAGTAGTGAACATTCCCTATGATATATATATATGATGACCATCTTAAGGGAATTTAGACACGTTTTTTAATTTTATTTTGTGGTGGAGTCAGACATAAACCACTTGTGTGCTCTTGGACATTTCACTTAGATGCTAAGCTTAAGGAAATTAAGTGGTCATCCTAAGTGAGAATTCCATAAGAGACACAAAGTTCTTTAACTCGACTCAATATACTTGTAGGGCTTAATAATGAAAAAAGGTCATCATTTAATGTGATTGTATGAATGTGTAACTGTAAGAAACTGACTAGAGTCTTAATGCCATGTGAGGTGAGATAAATTATTGTGTTTTGTACTTATCATGTATCTAGAACTTGTCTTAGTGTATGTTGGATTCCTAGTATTATAAAGAATGAAGAGATGATTAAGGATTTTTTTTGAAAAAGTCATGTTTTCCCATGTTTGTTTTACCTTCCTGAACATTTTTCCTAGTTAACCCCCTTGAGGTATAAGCCTTATTCTTTTCTTAGCAACAATAGTAGCTTATTCACTTTTGTTGTGAGACCTCCATAATTGTTGATCCATATTATTCTTAGGCACTTTGATACTTGATAATGAAGGTCCACCAAGGCATGAATAACAAGGGAAGGGAAAGAAAGAAAAATATATGGAAAGTAAGAAAAGAAAGCAGGAAGAAGGGGTGCCCACAAATGTGTTGTTTGCTTGCTGCTAGGAAAATAAAAGAAAGAGTGATAAGAGTGAAAATTCTTAGTGATTCTATAAGCAAAGGCTAGCAGTCAAGTAGTGAAAAGGGGGCATGAAAATAAACAAAAAGGGTGACTAAAGTGAAGGGTGACAATGAAGGAAAAGAGTGGTGCACGAGAAAGATAAAAACAAAATGTCTTACAAGCGCTTAGGATTGGTAGTCACTATAAAAGAAAAATCATTCCTACCCTTCCCTTAGCAGACACTACAACCAATAAAAGTCCTTATGATCTTAATCTCTTGAAATAACTAAGTAATCTAAGTGTACATAAAGAGAAAGCTTATGGTATCTTGCATGTGTATGATACATCATTTTTGAGTATGAGTCTGCCTTACTTATAATGTTCCACGCTTTGTAATGATATCTTGAGAGAGGAACATCAAAGTGAGGGGATAATATTCTATTTCGTTGTATTATATGTTGCATGTTTGTATTTAATCATGTTGGCCTTGTTTTGAAAAATGAGTCAGTTATAGAAGTTGTGTAGTCTTGAATGTGAAAATCTACATATGCTTGATGTGAATTACTAGAAGTTGATGAACCATTTAATTATATGCTCTCTGCTAGTTGATTGAGTGTGAATTGATAGAGGTGATAGGTGGAGAGAAAATATGAGTTTGTGCATGGAGTTAAGGATTGTTCGAGGACGAACAGTGGTTTAAGTGTGGGGTGGTGTTGTTGGACATATTCTTATGCTCATTTTCCATGTTTTTACCCATATTTTTCCTTATTTTGAGTTCATAATCCTTATTAAATGTATGAATTCATTTTTTTTGTGTGGCTTGTGAGCTAATGATTGTTTCTAGATGTTTTGAGTAGGAAACCAAGGAAAAGGACCTAAAAATGACTCAAGGTGCGAAGAAGAAGAGTTTGTGAAAGTCAGCCTGGGGCTATGGCTGGCGTCGCATGCCCAATACTTATGTTTCAGAGAAAAATGCTCCAAAGTTAGTGCTATAGATGGCATGGGGCACCAGGTTCCTTAGCTTCGGAGATAAGAATTTGACTAACACCTTGGCATGATGGATGGCATGGAGCCCCAGAAGCATTCCAGACTTAGGAAATTTTCCTATCATTCTGGGCTATGGATAAAGTGGGGCACTAGAAGGGTCCTAAACCTCAAGAATTTAACTAACACTCTGGTGCTATGGATTAAGTTGGGCGCCAGAGGTGTTAGAAGTGCAGAAATTTGGCAAAGTCCTTGGTGCTATGGCGGGAGTGGAGCGCCTGAAGACATTCTTTAGAGGAGATTTGACTAACTCCTTGGGGTTATGCATGGGGCGGCGTGCCAGACCCTCCTAGATTCAATTTTGCTGATTTTTAAGCCAAATACTTGAGAGCAAAGGCACACCTATATATATAACCTCTATTGCATTGTTAGCACATCAAAAAAATTATTTTGTTTGATCGTAGAAGGTTGTAAATGTAGATTTTGGAGGAGAGACAAGTTCTACTTAGGTTTCTTCTTTTCTTTATTGTTTTACTGAGAATGATGATGTTATCTAAGATTTTTTTCTTGTCTATGAGAGGCTAAACTCCCATTTTAGGGTTTTGGCCACAGTTGATGGTTGAAGTTGGATAGATTGAATAATGTTAGCTTGATTCTTCATTAAATGTTGTTCATATTTACTTGTTTTAACTACTTATTCACTAGACTGATCACCTATTAAGTAAATCTATTGGCTTTTGTTTGAACTTGTGAAATGAAACCGAAAGAGTTAAACTTAAATATAAAATAGGAATTCTAAAATCCTTTGTCCCATTGGTTGAAGATTAGAAGTTGTTTTTGAGGATAAGGATATATCCTTCAACCCTGTTTAGTTGAAATATAAGTAGGCATAACCTTCGTTTCATGTTTCTCCTGCGACCAAAGGGATATAGGCGTTAGGGTTCATGAGATAGTTCTTGGATGCTCGAGAGAGTGGCAATAAATGGGATAGTAAATTGCAACTAGCAAACTTAAGAGGAATCAATCTAGCGTAATCTTTTCGTAAGAACTCAACCTGAAATGAAAGTGCCAATTCCTTAGATTTTCATCATCATTGTAAGTACAAAAAAGTCTGCAATAATCATTAGTTAATTTTACATTTCAAGTTTTTAGTAATTGAATTCTTCAAAACAATTGTCCATTTCATTTGTTTTGTCAGAATAACAAAATAAAGTAATAACCTTAAAATGATTGATTTGACAAGTCTCTGAGGGATCCATAATCGGTACTTCCAATCCTATATTACTTGACAACCACATGCGCTTAGGCGACATCACCCATCATCTGTAGTGGTCACATCGTATGTTGTAAGCTAGTGCACCTTAATAACGGTCAAACTCATACTCCTAATAAAGTATGAAGTGGAAGTTGTCAATAAACAATCCAACAAAGGTTGAGGTCGAACCCAGAGGGAATATGATAGAATAGAGTAATGTAGGTATTTAAGCTTTTAGGTATGTTATCTCCCAAAAAGGGGGTTTATTGAAAATTGTTGTAAAATAAGATTGAAAATTTGTTGTTGTTTATCAAGATTTGCAATTAACTAGGGTAAGTGTTCCTCCATGAGTTCATTACTACTTCGGGTTTACACTCGTGATCTATCCCAATGATTTCTTGTAGAACTGATAACTAGGGTTCATCTAAACGACTGGTTTGTTCCTATTGGATGACTATACTCAAACATCGGGTTAGGTCTCATGAGCGATTTCAATTCAATTGTTATCAATTTATTTAAAATTAACTATCTCGTGACAGCAGCTCAAATTATACAATGACCCATAAAGATCAAGGCTTTATTATAATTCTCTTTTCCTGATCTCTACTTCTCTAGGTTCAAGCAAGTAAAGAATTTAGAGAAGTCTTAGCATTGCGCTTCGTTAAGAAACATTAAAGATGAAGAGAATATAGTACAAGTATTAAGCATTGGTTTTGAATCACTTTATGTAACCCTATTTCGTTAATCTACCATTGTTCCCACAACCCTAGTTGTTCAGGTTTTAGCCTCTCATGATTGTAAGATTGTTATTAGAATTAATAGGAAAATACATAATTGAATACTTTCAATGATGATTGAAAGAAAACTTGCTTTGAATATTGCAAGAATTGATGTTGAATAATCCAAGAACAAAGAAGAAATTCAATAAAGGAATCTCTAAGACTTGAATTAAAATTCACAACAACCTATCTCTGATCACTTCTAATCCCTTCTAATCGTCTCTCGTCGTTCTCTCTACTTAGAATAACCTAAAAAGTATTTATACAAATAATTGAAACCTTCTCCTAAGTAAACAAGAAAACTACCAAAAACTATTGTCGCCTTTACCTACGACCCGTAAAAGCATAGTACAAGTCACGCCTTGACTCGTATGTTGGCTGGCTTCTGCTGAATCTGGCTAAGTGTTGAGACATGGTATGACTCGTTCCAAGTACCTACGAGTCATACAATGTTCCTGTGGCTTGATCTTGCAATTGTTGGTATCTTCTGTTAACTTCCACAAATGGCATGGTATGATACTCATCTTCATTCCACGATCCCTGAGTCCTTCCCATACATTGAGTTCTTCCAGTCTTCTATTCTTCTGGTATTTTCCACGGTTCCTTGGTATGGGTTTTAGGTAGGTCCCACGACTTGTGATTACCACCTTTACCAGGATACTTGGCCTGTGCAATTTCTCATGGAAATGGCTACCATGGTATGGTTCGTAGCATGAGCCGTAACTTGCCTTTGCTTCACAATTTTCTCCTGGACCTTTCCATGATTCTCAGTACGACTCGTAATAGGATGGTACGACTCATACTGATATCTGTACGAAGCCTCTTTTATGCATTTTTCTCTATCTTTGAAATAATTCAGCTCCAACATCTATTTTCCCTGAAAATAAAGTAAAAGCACCTCATATCTATATAAACACACCTAAGTCCATGCTATTTTCCCAATTTTAAGCGTTGTAAGTGTTGTAAACTCACAACACTTCAACACCTTTAACTTAAGACTTTTGCATGTATTCAGGAAAAGGAAACAAAAACTAAAAACAACGCTTAACCAGAAAGTAAACCTAGAACACGTACAAACAACACAACAAAATTAGCAGTATGAACTATAATCAGCTTTTGACCTTTTTTGTGTTCAAACTAAATCAGCTATGCACACATATAACCATAATCAATGACATATAGGGATTAAGATATAGCATCCAACTATCAGTAGAGAATTGAGCTATCACCAATGTTTTTCACACAAGTAATTGGTAAAATACTAAATAAATCAGGTACCCTCATAGCAAGAAGTCTTCAACACTCACAGATATATAATATAATGAACTTGGGCTATCATTCTCCCAAAGAAGTTTCAAATACTTCACAACGGATACCATAGGCTTGCCCTTATTTTCTCTACTTCGGCTCTTCAGACAGCTAAAGGATCACTATAGGACTTTGTTCAGCTTGTAATGTAGACTTCGGACTAGGTACGGTAAATATGTGATGTTTAGTGACTAAACCCTCCTTGGCACTACATACTTGTGGCTCCACTTTACACCTTTTTCCCTATTTTCCACTTTTTCAAATTTTTCCTCCCTTTTTTCCATTTTTATGCAATATGTGAGTGTGGTGTGTATTCAACTTTTTCAGTCCTCTTTTCTCTTGTATTTTCTTTTCACTTTTGTTTTTCAGCTCTTTTTTCTTTTTTTGTCACATCACACCTCATTTTTAATACCTTTTCCTTTATTTTCCTTTTTCACCTCCCCACAATCTATGCACCCCTACTATAGCCACCCTTAACTTAGGCATTTTTCCTGTATTGAGGTTCAAAATGTCCAAGGAGGGACCAAGGTCAAAATAAGTTCATTATAAAAAATGGGTAAGGTTGAAGGTTAATCAAAGAAAAATGGTCAATGTAAGGCTCAAAATCGGGATCAAGGGATTCATCATCATTTGGTAGGGTAATTTAGGCTAAAGTGACTCATCAATCAATAACACCCTATGATCATCTCCTAAAAAACTATCCTAAAGCCTATGCAAAGACCAACCAGACAAGTTGTAGATCCTAAATACAGTATTGAACTAGGTATGCAACCTCACTCACTCATGATACCGGTTTGCATTGAATCTACCTCTCCAGCTCATGAATGGCTAACTAAAACTGCTCATTCTCATAATTTAATTTCCATAAAAAGATCCATAAAAGTCATGCAACTGTAATTAATCTACATAGCTGATATCAAAATTTTCAAAAAGGTCAATTTTTTTCAAAAATATCAAACTAGTGCATTTATTGAGCGAAGTAGTTCTAAGATACTTCTAATTAAATGAAAACAACCTAAAATGAAAAAAAAATAACCTAAACATGCCGGTTTTACTAGATAGCATGCCCGAGGGAGAAGAAACACGGTAATAAAAACCCTCGAACGAATCAAAAATAAAAAAAAATACAAGTACACCCCCTTTTTAGAAAAACATGTTTTGTCCCCGAAGAATAAACTATATAAGTAGAAGGGAAAAGGACATACCTGTGGGTACTCAGACTTCACCTTCAATGGGTTTCCTCTGATGCAACACCTGATTTAACATTGCAGTACGACGTAACTTCCATGATCGTTCAGGTTTCATCAAGGTACACTGCCTCAATTCCTCTTATCTCTTCAATGTCTCCCAAATATAGCTTTATTCTTTGCCCATTCACCTTGAACCTCTTTACATCTTTATTTTAAAGCTCCACTGCACCATATGGGGATACCTTCACCACTCTATATGATTCCATCCACCTAGATTTCAATTTACGGGGATGTAGACGGAGCCTTGGATTAAACAGTAAGACCAAATCACCAGCGTTGAACTCCCTCTTTGCAATCTTTATGTCATGATAGATCTTCATTCTTTATTTACAAATGGCTGCACTCTCATAAGCTCTAAGCCAGAACTCATCTAACTCATTGAGCTGGTCTAGTCTCAACTTGGCTTCTTCATTCCAATATAAGTTCAACTTTTTTAGTGCCAATAATGCCTTATGCTATAACTCTACCGGCAGAAGACATGACTTTCCATACACTAGTTGATATAGAGTTTAGCCAACATGGGTCTTATATGTTGTACGATATGCCCACAACACATCATCGAGCTTCCTAGACCAATCTGTCTGGTTGGTATTCACTGTTTTGGCTAGAATAGTTTTTTTCTCCCTGTTAGACCCTTCTACCTACCCACTTGATTGAGGATGGTAAGGTGTCGCCACCTTATGCTTCACACCGTATTTTTTCAGAAGAGTTCTAATGAGGCGGTTAAAAAAGTGTGATCCACCATCCCTGATGATTGCTCTGGGAGTACCAAAAATAGAGAATATGTGCTTTCCTAGAAATGCTATGACACTTTTTCCTTAATTGTTAGGAATTTCAATAGCCTCCATCCATTTGGTGACATAGTCCATAGCCACCAAGATGTATTTCATCCCATATGAGCTAAAAAAATGGGCTCATGAAGTCAATATCCCATACATCGAATAAATTTACTTCCAAGATATGGGTCAATGGGAGCTCTGCTTATGAGTAATTCCACCTTGTCGTTGGCACTGATCATATGAATTTGCATAATCATAAGCCTCTTGGTGGATAGAGGGCCAGTAATACCCACACTGTAAGATTTTCTACGTAGTTCAGATACCACTATGATGACCCCAACTGGGGATGAGTGGCAAGCCTCAAGAATGCTCAACATATCTACCTCTGGCACACACCTCCGAATCAACCCATCTACACAAATGCGGAATAAGTATGGTTCATCCCAATAGTATCTCCAAGAATCAAACAAGAACTTCTTTCTTTGCTGGGGTGTCATATCTACTGATATCATGTCGCTAACCAAATAATTTGCATAGTCAGCGAACCAAGGGATAAATTCTTAAGACGCAGCCAAATACCTGTTCATCTGGGAAAGCATCATCGATATCAATCTCATCTTTTGATCTAGCCTCATATTCTCTAGTCTAGACAAGTGTTCCTTTTTGGTCTTTTACCTAAAATTCAAATTATTGGAACAAATCTGATCAACCTAGGTTTAGCATCCTTCTTAGAAATCAGATACCTCAAGGTACCATGGTCTATATGGACTATTACCTTAGTTCCAAGCAAGTATGCCCGCAATTTTTCAAATGCAAAGACCACTGCTAGCAGCTCCTTCTTAGTGACTGTGTGGTTCTTTTGAGCTGTATTAAGTGTTTTACTGGCCTAATAGATGGGGTGAAAAATCTTCGCTCTCCGTTTGCCCAGGATAGCACCAAAGGCCACCGCATTAGCATCACATATTACTTCAAATGGAAGAGACCAATCTGGAGCTACAATAACATGAGTGGTGGTGAGTTTCTCTTTCAGGCATTCAAAGGCCTTCAGACATGCCTCATCAAATAGGAACTTCACCTCCTTCTCAAGCAGTTTGCACTGTGGTTGTGCAATCTTTGAAAAGTCCTTGATGAACCTCCTATGGAATCTTGCATGCCTTAAAAAGCTTCTGACCTTTTTTACGAAAATAGACGGTGGCAACCCAACTATTACTTCAATTTTCTCCTTGTACAACTCAATCCCCTTTCTAGAGATTTTGTGACCCAGAATTATTCCTTCTTTGACCACAAAGTGACATTTTTCCCAATTTAAGACCAGATTAGTTTCTTCGCATCTGTTCAACACTTTGACGAAATGCTTGATGCAGGATTCAAATGATTCGCCCACAACTGAGAAGTCGTCCATAAATACATCGATGGTATCCTCTAGCATATATAAGAATATTGACATCATATAGAACTGGACTGTGGCTAGTGCATTACATAACCGAAAGGCATTATCCTAAAAGCAAATGTTCCATACGGGCAAGTGAAGGTAGTGTTCTCTTGGTCTTCCGAGGCTATAGAGATCTGATTGTACCCAAAATAACAGTCAAGAAAATAGTATCAGCTTCTACCTGCCAACTTGTGAAGAATATGATCCATGTATGGCATTGGAAAATGGTCCTTCTTGGTCTAGTGGTTGATCTTTCAGTAATCCACGCATACACACCAACCTGTGACTAGTCTTATCGTTATCAACTCATTTTTCTCAGTGGATACCCGTTATCCCACCTTTCTTTGGCACATATTGTACCAAACTTACTGTCACGCCCCGCCTTGGGGGGTATGACTGGCACCTAGTGCCCTAGTAGGACCTGGACTGCTATCTGGTGAGCCTAAGCACATCTGGTGCCTGGCTAGCTCTATCTCAGATTTCTGGAAATAATGGGCTATATAACG